>JAPDSC010128832.1:0-29132 GCA_026290005.1 Latrodectus geometricus
AATGAAGTCAGAAAGAGCGTCTTCCGTTTTTTTTTTTTTTTTTTTTTGAGTAGAGCAACCCATTATGAGGGTGTAAGTACCACTTTGGCTCATAGATGGCAGCACCATCTGGGTATTACAATTTAAAGATAGGAAGCCAGAGAAGTCCTAAAGCCTGTCTCCCAGAGGTATTAATTTGAAATGGAAACATGGAGGACATTGTGACTACGACATATTTTACGTATTTTCATATAAGCCGGTATTCGAACTCACTACCTTCCAACGAGAACGACATCCTAACCAATCAAATCATGTGGCCCCCAAGAAAACTTGAAAGTTTCAAGGCGAAAAGTTTAATTATTGTTTTGACTTGATTTTGCCCTCATTCTTCTGAAATTCTTGTTATAAATTCCAACTTCCTTTTAATAATGTTTTGTCGCATTTTGTTTAATATTTTATTTAGATTATTTCTCAATAGAATACCAATTATGTTTAAACCAAACGATTGCATGGTGATGTCTAAAAACTTCCAAACAATTACGGGAAGATTGAATATGAATACTATGTAATCACTATTTCCATTACTTGTGTTTAGAAAAGAGTTAACATTCCATTAAACAAATGTTAGACTAATTTAAAATTACTTTTTATGTATTTAAATAACTGGAATGCTTTATAACATAAACAATAACTACTCATCAATAATCAATTTGGGATAAATTCTCAATAGATTTTTATACTAAATTATTTATTTTTCAGTCTATATCCGTAAAAAAGACATTGAAAGCAAAAATAACATAGGACGAATTTTTAAGTTCGGTTTTAGCAAGAGGTCTTTTCTTCTTTTAAAAATTTCTAAAACAACTAACTAGATTTGTGATATATGGTAAGAAAAAACTTTAATCACACAATATCCTCTTCACTTAAGATCATATATACTTATTTATAGCATGACTGATAAACTGACAAAAAATTTCCATTCGATATCAATTAACTTTATATAAGAGTTAATCTCATACAGTTATCTTTATATAATGAACAATTATTGAACTTTGGTATGAAAATAAATTCTTAGAATGAACATTATTTTGCTAGATAAAGTTAATTTGTTCATTAGATAATGATAACTTTAAACCTTGGCAGATGCTAAACATCTGTTGAAAAGAGCCAAATTACAATTTTTTTTTTTAAGATTTTTCTAGTGGACAAAAATATTATCTTAATCAGTAAAGACGTGCAAAATAAAGTTAATGGTTTTCAACCATTGGGGAGGGGGTTACTCTAGTAATTTGTGTTCCTAAAATTTTTGTAATAACCATATTGGCTGCTTCAATATGAGAATTTTGTCATATTATATTAGTTTGTTTTGATGGCTTATAAATTCATGTATTTTTTCCATGTGAAGACTAAGTCAACCCAAACCTACAATTTAAAGTAGATTCGAAAGCCAAACAAAATTTACGAAATAAAAACGCTAAGGATGCATTCACAAACTTGAAAAGCGTCATGCAAGAATTGTTATGCAATTTGAAACAAACAGTCATAATAATTCTCAAATAAAAAAGACAATCTGATAGAAAAACGTATAATGTATATAGCTCTGCATTAACGTAAATACAAATAGGGTCCATTTAATTTAGAAATAGGGTGCAATTAATTCAGCAGAAATTCTGCTAACTACTAAGAAAAATGCGAAATTATTTTCAAAGTTTGTATGTCCATGATATTTGTCTATAACTACAGCAGATTATTCTGGTAAAGCCTAGCTCTGGGCTAAGTACAAGGAGTATGCTGGTGCAACAACAACTAAAGCAGATTATGTTAAGAAATTTAACACCCAAAATAAATTGGAGTAAAAAAAAAATTCAACGGGTCTATAAATCTTTGAAGATTAGCGATTTCCCCACTTCAGGACATTCATTTTGTTTCACCACTCCCACTGTCTATTTCCCGCGCGATGTTTTAATAATTTCAATTAGAGAACAAAAATAATTTGCAATCATTCTCAGTGGTTTAATCTTATTAAGATTCGCTAGTAGGAAAAGCAGGGTGGGTAAAAGCAATACAATTTAAAATAAAGCACTGGAAATACTGAAACATGAAATGGTTTTAAAACGATATTTTTATATAGACTGAAATTTCGGACGTAATCCTGTTAAAATTTCAATCAGACATTAAGAAGGCAATGCAGTTATTGGTTGCAATGCCTTTAATGCAATTTATCGCAATATTAATATTCATCGGTTTTGATGACATTCACATGTATTTCATATAACCTAAGGTGCGATAACAAATACTAGATAAAAAATTATTGTGAAGATTGCTTATATTTAATCGCATTAGCGAGCGAGCAAGTTATTTATAATTTAATTTATGTTGAAATTGGAAATGCAAATTAAGATAAAATATGAATTATTGATAAAATATTGAATTGGCAAATTAGAGATATTTATTATATTTATAAGATAAACTTTGTATAGATATTTTATATCAAGATGTTATAATTCATATATAATATCTTGATATAAATATAGCGATATCAGATATCAAGATATTATAAAAGAGATATACGAGAGAAATATCCGGCGAATGTTTGCTGCTGTACTTGAAAGGAAAGTTCAAATTTAGATGAAATTTCATGTTTTCTGATGACTTCTGTACCAAATGGATATTGCAAATTTTCTGCCTAACTGATTTCCAAACACTTATGTGAAAACTTCAGTTACATACGCTCTCCATTGTTTATAACAATTTCTGTATTATTTTCGTTACATACTTTGTGCTATCTTTTAAAGCGAGGATATGAAGTGCGTCTTCACAAAAAGCTTATGAGCACTTGTTTTAAAGTTAAAGAGGATTATGTAAATGGGTACGATAGTATGATACCTGTCGCAATGGGGTACAAATTGTAATTACGTAAGATGCCTACAACAATAAGCTATGATAGAACCTCTTGCAGTATTTCAAAGCTGGTGCTGAATGACATTTTAAAAGCTCCTTGCTTGTCTATTTCTATATATGCAGCATTCCATCACTTTAATATTGAATTTCAGATGAAATTATAACTTAGCAGAAACTTTTTTTTTTGTTAATTTGCTTTACTTTTCGTCTAGTAATCCGTCTTAAAAACCTTCAAACTTCGCGACAATAATCTCCTTGTATTGTTATGAACGAGCAGCTAAAAAAACTGTATTTTCTATATAATAAAACGATTTTTGTGAAATATTTGCCGATATGAAACACATTGTCAAGCTAAATGAAAAGTACATTTTTTAAAAATTTTGATAACGTGATTTTATTTGTGTTTAAAAAAGCCGTTCTGGTTTGAATCTTAATCTTTACTGAACAAATGAACTAAAGAACTTTCACAACCTTTTTAACATTCCATTTATATTATCAAAAAAAATTTGAGGGTAACACTCCCATTCTTAAGTTAGATTAATGATATTTTAGTGTTATTATCATTAACGCACCCGTCCGATTTCTTTGATTTTTTTAACTGGGGACACTTTTCACGGGACGAAAAATTTTTTAATAATATAAAAATTTCGCATTACTGCAAACTTGATATTTCCGCTAATTAAATTTATGCTTGTATACTTTATTTTAATGAAAGACATTTTTTTACAGCACTAAAATTTTTTTTTAAGTAATGGGCAGACATGTTCGCATTACTGAAAATTTGAGATTTTCACTTAATTAAATGTATATAAAAAGCGATAAACTAAATTTTTATTTCCTATTTTAATTTATTATTTGCATGAATATAGTTAAGACAAAAGCAAAAATGTAGTAATATATATATATATATATATATACTAATGAACCATGGCTGCTTCCAGATAAAAATTATATGTAGCTTTCAAGAAAAACTAGAAATTCGGAAAAATATAACCGACATTCACCATTTTTGAAAACTATATTTACTAATTCAACTTTGTTAAAAATACTATTTTAACCACAAAATAATATTTTACTTACAGATCTTCTAAAAATAGATTCAATGAAATACGGAATACTTGAAAATGTATTCTGTTAGATTAAAAGGAAAGTCAAAGCATCTTTTAACCTTTGTTCCAAGTAATTTCTAATCTGAGGCGTATTAAGAAGTTCAAAAACACATTCGCTACGATAGATGGAAATAATATTTTTTAATCTAATAAAAATTATAAATACAGTTTTTAAAAAATTTTCTTAGAGGATGTAGAAAAATAGAGAGAGAGATCCGTTTTTCTCAAACCTCAGTTGTTAAACATATGATATTTTTAAAAGTGAAGGAAGAATGAATTACATCAGTCTTGAAGCGAGCAGAATTCCGGAATCGCGAGCATGGCAACATAAAAATCGTTATGGCGAGTTTAAATAAGCTATAACTTTGGATCAAATTAATTGCAAATGATGCAATCAAAATTTTGAAAACATTTTCAGTAGACATATAGAATAGAATTTTATTTACATACAAGTATTATAACTCAATAACATTCTCAAAATAAATATTTTTGGAAATAAGAAATATTACAAATAAATGATTAAAAATGCAATCATTAATTCCCTTTTATATAATCTGAAATATTTTTTAAAAGTAAAGTGTATTTGTAACTCAGTATCAATTTCAAACGAATCAGTTTCGAACGTTGAAAGAAAACTGGATACAAAACTTAAATGCCAGCTTAAAAAAATCAATAAAATAATATTTGATGAAAAACTAGAAACAATATCTGGAAATCTTTCAAGGATAGATAACGCAAGTCATCTGATGCTATGAAATATTATAAAAGTAGTTTACCTGAATACGATTTTTCTAACAAAAGTATTTTTATGCTTGAACAATAGAAAATGTAACATTCTCAAAATAGTTAGCTCAGTAAAGGCTTCTAAAACTCTAATAATATATTTAATTAAAATGAAAAATAAAATTTAAGTAAAATTATTTTTAAAATTTAATCTATGGTATTAAAGAATTTTTCTTCAAATTTTTTTTTCAATCAGGGGCGGGGCAGAGTTTTTCTTTTTCGTGCAAATTCCAAGACATTCCTAAATTTTAATTCTTTTTTTTTTTTTTTTCCTAAAGTGAAAATAATGAGTAAGACTCAATATTTGTTTAGATTCACTTATAGATATCAACTGAAGCATGAAATTTAAAAATTGCATCGATTGAAAAAGTATTATTTTTATAAATAGTGCTTAAATTAGTTTAAAAAGAGACACCAGAATGGTGAGGATGAAAATGTTTACCTATATTTATAAAAAATGTTTTATTCAAGGTAAAAATATTTAGATTCACATAAAAAAAATATCTTAATGTTGTTTAATGTTATCTCTCCAAAATGTTTTCATGATCAGAATAGCAGAACAAAAGCCACAAAAATAAATTTTGTTTTAAAAAAAAAATATTTTCATTCTTGAAAAACATGTAATTTTCAAGAATGTTTAAATAATGCATATCAGTGTAGTGGAATCTGAAAAAATACACCTTAACAAAGCTTTATTTCTGCACAATTCTAACTATAAAATTTTGGCTTAAATATCATCTTTATTATTTCTTATCACTTTATATGAATTTATGTATTTGATACTAATTCTGACATTTTGGACATACTTATTTTCTTACTTTTCATATTACCAATAATAAGGATTTAAGCGAATCAGAGTCGCGTTATTTTTATCTGATTTCAAAACCAAAGATTGAGGAGCATAAATAAATATTGCCTTTTCGAATAAAATCGACGCTGCCTGCATTTCGGATATATTTATGTTCTATCCTTCATATTATTAATAATGGAGAGGATTTTGAAGATTTGACTACAGTAGATCTTGTTATTATTCTGAGTTAATCAATGATGTGTGATCGGAATGACTAATATAGTTACTCCAATGGATTTCCTACTAATACCAGCATTGTATATACGAACACTTTATTTTTTATCTTTCTCATCATCAATAATGAAGAGGATATAGAAAATGTGAAGGCTGAAATTTACTGTACGGTCACCCTTGGCATGATTTTTCGACATTTGGCGATAAATAACATTTTTTGCCAACCCAACCAATTCCGATTAATTAGATCCGACCGCTAATGAGGGATTCCGACCAATCAGCTAATATTTTTCAATATTCTGTTTATTTTTAGACCTTGCTTGAGCAAAATGGCGAGATTTTTGGCGACTTTTTGAAAAAGTTGCCAAGGATGACCGTACAGTAAAATTTACCAATGTGACTTAAATGAGTTTAAGACTTTTTATTCATCTAAGCCGTAAAGCAAATATGTGGCATGAATACTATCACTCCGCTTGTTTCCGAAACACTAATTAAAATGCATTTGATATAGGCTATGTATATTTCTCTTTCCAGTATTTTGGTAAAAATATGATCTCAAATGTCACAGTATCAGTCCTACTCAACTTTGCAATATTACTTTTAAACTCAGCTTTCCCTTTCCGAAAATTAATAACTTTTAAAAAGAGCTGTGAATCCTTCAATATAAGAATAACTCTTTCGAATCTGGACTGAATGTGTTCCGAAGTTACCAAGTTAGACATTATACTGTATTCTCTTCTTATTTTTTTTTTATACAGAGAGGACTTTCTTAGGCATAGAGGGTTTTTATATAGACATATAGAGGGTTTTGTTTAGACACACTTTCGAGTTCATAAGATACATCTAGGTGAAATCTCTAAATAACATGTGAAAGTATGTGAAGTTACATAAAATATGCTTCGCCTAATTAACTTGCCAGTAAATGGCTCAGTAGTTAACATTCCTGTCTGTTAATCACGGGTTCGAATCCTGGTTCGAGCATGGATGCTTCCTTTCTCTCTTTCCTTGTCATTTCTTCTTAGATTATTAATGAATGTGGCTCAATTTATAAAAGGGATTTTGGTGGTATGATGTGGATAATGGTACTCGCCGCCGTGACTTTTTCACAGGTGCCCACCGGTTAACGATAAATGAGAAGCAGTTTCCGGTATTGTCATGGAGAAGCGTTAGTTACCAAGTGCCTACCTTTACAAAAAAAAAAAAAAAAAAAAAAAAAAAAAAAAAAAAAACTAATCAACCTAATATTATATATGTTATGAAATTGTTTTTCTGCCACCTGTAGAACCTAACCAATAGCCAACCGTCTTGAAATTTTAAACCACGTCGACTTCTGAATTACTTCCCTTCTATCCAATGCACACCATACTAGACAAGAGACATTGTACCCTACGAGATTATCTATATCCACAGCCACTCTTTGCTGGAAAATTTTCGCTTAAATCAAGTGTCGATCCCGGTAGCTTCCAGATACATGAGTTATATCTTTCCTCACTATGTCATAAAATTTAAATGTATTAAATAGATAAGCAAGAAAACATAAATATTAAGTTATTTATGAAATTTTTTTAATAAAAATTATTTTAAAAACAATTTTTATGGAATTCATTTCCAACTGCTTATTTCTGTCTTACTAATACCACGAGAGATAGCTAACAACTTTGTAATTTTATGAGAATGTCAAATGAAGAGGTTGACACCTAAACTAGCATCCTCCATTCCAAATATATCACAAAAAAGTAACAAAATTTGATTTAACAAAGACTTATTTTGCTCATCTATTCCAGAATAGTGGTTTTCGATGGCATCAAATATCGAACCTGCAACCTTCCGTACACAAGAAAATTGCTCTTCGCAATTATATACTTAGGCACCAAAATTAAACATTAATTAATGAACTAAACATAAGTACGCATACTACATGCAAGTAAATAAATAAATAAAACGAGAACTCGATTGATTAAAGACTAATATACAAAACATTTATATCATATTCAACTCATGAGGCTGAATAGTGCTGGGATACCAATCTATCTATTGTTTCTTATACTGGAATGTAAATTAAATGTTACAAATATCGTATTAAAGTAGAGTGAAATCTAGTGTCAAAAAACCTAACTGTATACAATTTATTGTTTATTTTATCACTGCATACCTCAATTAATTACTATCACGTTGCTCTGTTTTTAATTCATATAACAGCTGAGGACATAAGTTTGATAAATGCTTAGTAATTAACAAACATGAATATGAATACGAATATGAGTCTCATTTTTTTACACATTAATCACGTGATTTCCATACACTATGCGAGTTCATTAATCGTAGCTTTTTATTGGTTCACTTACATTTACCAATAATATTGATATACATTAAAAATTAATAGAGGTCTTCTCATATTTTTATCTTCATTTCATAATTTTAATTTGAAATAAAAAAATACACTTTTGATTAGTAGAGTGATTTTCTAATAGTGGAAAATAATTCATATTTATTTTTAGTCAAAAATCTGTAATTTCCACATATTGTACAACAAATTGTTTCAACAAAAGTTTTCTATAAGTACATTCCCTTAAGAATATTATCTCGAACCACATAAATAAATTGTCGGGTAGGTTTTATATAAGGAAGTTAATGAAATTAAATAGCCACTGTATATATATATATATATATATATATATATATATATATATATATATATAACTACATCAAGAAAATCATATTTTCCGGCATTTCTATTCTCATACGGAGTAAAAGCAAAATCGTACAGAAATTACTGCTAAATGGATAACTATACGTAATTTGATCAAAATAAAACTAAGATGCTCAATTATATATTTTAGCCATTTATAATAGAATTTAAACAGCAAATCATACAGAACTTACAAAAGAAATAATTACAAAATGGATAATTATATGCAGTTTAATAAAACTAAGATGTTCAATTATAATTTTAATCATTTAATAGAATTTAAATCGTACAACTTAGCGAATATCTATTTAGTAAATATGAATATTTTAATAACATTTTTTAATGTTTTTAGAAGTTTTTAAATGAATTTGTGAAAAATTCTTTCAGTGATTTATTTCCCTTACTGAGTAGTATCCTTAAAAAGAAAATAACTCCAGATTATTTAACTTCAGTGAAAAAATATCTTTCTAATTGTAATATCAAAAATATAACTAAATTAGATATACATTTTATGCACTTTCATAATTAGATAGTCAGGTCAATAATTATTCATGCAGAACTCCACCACCTTTATATAAATCGCCAAACTCATGATGTCATCTCAAATTTTATTTTGGTGTTTGTCAGAATGGATGTCGAAGAATATTTCCTTTAAGTTACTTCATTATTCACTGTTATTCCCTTGTATATTCCCTATATAGCTTTCCCAATCACTCTGTAATTCGTTAGTTCATTATTATCTATCTATATATTCCCTATAACTTTTGTAATTCCCCTGCAATTAGTAAACAGCTCTTATTATTTAAATGTGACGGACACATTTCAACTTTAATGGAAATCTTAAAACAGTTCGGAAGTTATAGTTATCAAAAGTTTATGATCTCATAAAAATAAGGCTTTTCATATATATTGTGCGATAATCACCCACAAGAAATAAAATAAATATATTTTTATTTAGATTAGTTGGTACTCAATATATTAAATAATTTTTAAAGCATTTCTTCTTCAATTCGTAAACGTTTACCAAAAGTTAATTTGAAAAAAAATGCAATATGCGTAACAAAATGTTTAAAAATAAGTTGATTAGTGAAATAAAATATTATGGTATTATATACCGAGTGACATTTATGATACCATAAAGCAAAAACTTTGATTTATGATAGTTCTCGGCGATCAACCAATAATCCCCTAGATTATCGATAAATAACTAGTAGTAGTTTGGTTTCTAGCATAATTTAAGGCAAAAAATTATGTGTAACATAAAGATGCAAACAGCAGAGGCTGTAAAATATAGACACATGATATAATAATAAACTAAATATAAATGTCTTATTATTTGTTCAAAAAACTATTTTTTTTTTAAAAAAGTGTAATATATAACTCTTATTTAGAATATGTCTTTTTCCTTTTTTTAACTGCTTAAATCTCAATAAACGCACATTATATATTAAGTATATATTTGTAATAACAAATATTAATGTGAGTAATACTTTTTCTAAGAAAGTTTGTATTTTTGTCGGAAAAATGAGATTAATTTGCTTAACTTTAGTATCAATCAAACAAAGTTGCTAGTATATCTCATATTATGTTTAAAGCTTAAATTAAGTGAAAGTTTATTATAATAGTATTGGTGAATATATAAATCAGTAACAAAATAAAGAATTCTTCTCCTTTTGGGGATTTTAAATTATTCTCAAAAATACTTCTTAATCGTCTTTAAATACTAAATATATCTGTGTCAAAATACCCTCAAAAGAGTTTTAGAAAATGCTAAACTATTAAAATTAGATTTATTATGAAATCAAAAGCGATTTCTTTAAACTTACCAGATAAAACTTTCAAGGATCTAAATTTCATTTTTCGTGGCAGCAAGAGAAAGTTGTTTTTGATAAGAAGTCCAAGCTCTTATTTATATTTCTGCCTATTATGTTAATCAGTAATTAAAAAAACTTCTTACTTTTTATTTTAGATTATCGACGTTTTCCCATAATTTTCTCTGATGACAATGTAGCAGATCTTTCTTCGCCACAAGACCCACATTACTGTTAATTCTATTTTTTAAGTTTCTCCAAACCCAAAATGAATGAGACGTTGTTCCATAGATAAGTGATAACTGATTACTGTTTTTCATTCACCCGTGCATCAACCCAACATTTTTTTTAACAACACTAGGATCTGATTTATCATATTCATACTTTTGGAAATGAAAAATTGCGATGGCTTGTGACGTCATAGGAAGGGCGAGGTTCAATTGGCTAATTTTGAAAGATCAAATCCTTCAGAACAAAAAAAAAAAAAAAATGGAAGAAAAAGAAAATTCCGCTTAATTTATTGATATGTAAAACGTACATATATATATTTCTTTTATAAAAAATGATACGAGTTTAGAATAATATTTAGGCATTGAGATATATCTCACGGTCATAATATTAAATATTTGGTATTTTGTAAAGGAAAAGATGAGTCTTATTTTATTTAGAGCTCAGTATTTTTATTTACGTAAAATCTCCAATGTTTTAAAATTTATGGGACCCATTTTCCATCTTTATATAAATCATTTTATGGATATTTATATGCATACTGATATCTTTATTGTTTCTGTCAACATAAATTATTGAAATAAGAGTAGATTAAGTTACATCTATATCGGCTCACTTTATATTTTCTTAATAATGAATTTTATTTTTATTTATTTATTTATTTATTTTGAAATTTAGAATTATATAAATACATTTCGTGAAGTTACATAAGCTCCTTTAGTTTGGTATTCCCGCCCCGATTAAAACTTTGTACTGGGGCCAAATCTGAAAATTTACTCCAGGAATTAAACCCGATCCTCTGTGTGGAGCTCTAAATACAGATAAAAGTCTAAGACAAAATTTATAATTACATATGTAGATAACAATTTACGCCTTAGTTTTAAAACTAAGTCCCAATATAATTTAGAAAAACTCCACATTTTGTTTAAAAAAAGCTATTATTTTCTATGACTGTCCATCTTGGATCTATTGGTTTTTAAGGTAAAATTGTTCCTATGCTTGTGCTAAGTACGGAATTAGCCATTTTATAGTGACAAACCGAATCTAATCAAGAATTTAAAAGGGACAGACGTCGCTTCAAAAGCACTTGTTAATCACAAAATTCAAATAAAGCAAAAAAAAAAAAAAAAAAAAAAAAAAAAACCTTTGCGATTACGATTAGACATTCAGAAATGTTATTCGACAGATTGATGTCATGAATTTTCATCATGGCAACAAACTGATAGACAGAGTTTATTCTTTAACAAAGACTCTCAATTCTATATATTTATAGATGAATTATGCATATGGATACAATGTAGACAGCTAGGTTAACAAAAGTTTTAATACAATGCCGAGATAGCACATTAACAGCATTTAGAGTATCTTATTAGATACAACTTCAATAGCATCAAGTCAATCATTGTTACCATACTTACTCTTTGCTCAACTGTATATGAATATCAGTCTATTGAGACATGGATATCACCTTAGTACTATTTTTTAAGATTATAAAATAAACCTAGATTTCGGAATCATCAACATTGAGTTTATCACTAGTATGACTTTTGAAGGCTCGGAATTCAACATTTTATTAAATTAATTTTAGACGCAGTTTGATGACAGATTAGATCTCCTCATCATATCACCGATGTAGAGTAACAAGTAATAAATACCTGGAAAGTTTTGTAGCATAAAACTATAAGGCATCTATGGGCATCATTCAATACCAAAGATTATATAGCTATTGTGTTTCCAAAAAGAATGGTTCCTTCGACTGGATGTAGAACTCAGTTAACAGATATAAATTGTGGAAATAACATTTCAGCCCTTTTGAAATCATTCCTTTAAATAAGCTGAACTCAAATTCCTAAGTTCAGTAAAATATATCACGTTATTTTTGTGCAACTATTAAAAAATAAATAAAGGAAATACCATTAAAAAATCTTGAATTAGACTAACAGTTAAATACAAAACAGGGGAAGTGTTTCTTTTATCATATATTTTAGACAAAATCCTACATGAGGTAACCGCAAAATTTTCAATTGCTCATTAAGATTTCTGAATTGTTGGATTACTATTTTAAAATAAATCCAACATTTATAATTACATTTTCATATGCAGTTGTGTCTGAAAGCATAGTTGATTTGATGAAACAAATGTATCATATTTCTCAAAAAATATGAATCGAAACACACAGTTAAAATATCATAGCTTTTTAAAGAAATAATGCCGTTATACAGCTACAATTCTCATATTTAATTATTCCCAATATCTTTGTGTTCTCTTCAAAGTTCTAATGAACAACAATTTTTTATACATTTTCTCCAACTATTCAGGGAGCACTATACCAATAAATATTGTTATTACAATGACACTATTTTGCTTACAATTATTTTAGCAATATAATGTACTAAGAAAAAAAATATGGCTATAAAACAAAGTCAGCATGATCTCAAACTAAAGCATTAAGCTAAGTCAATTTTTAAATTTTAATCCTCAATAGATCACAATAATTAAAGAAGGGAAAATGCCTATTATTTATAAAAATAATTTCTTTTAAATATAAAAAAACTATTCATTATTTTGTCTATCCAGTAAAAGCGCTTTCAAAATTAATCCATATAAAAAATAGTCTATGCTACACATTAGGGGAAAATCTTCAATTCTATATAAACCGAGTAATTTATAAATAAAACTTAATTGAGACTTATATAGGATCATGAATTAAATGCGGTTTGTTTTTTTTGTTTTTTTTTTTGTTTAATTTTTGCATTTTATTTTGGTTGAATTGTCAGCATTTTAATGCACTAAAAGAATCCGATAATAGCAACGACTACGGATACGATTTAATCGAACACTATCCATAAATTTAAGCGCAAATGAACTAAGAACAGTTGGAGTTATATAAATTCGAAACTGTTCACAGAAGGGGAGAAATCTGCAAATAAATTAAAGAGGAATTTATGAAGACGAGGAATGATGCTCTTGTTGTAAGTTACAGTCAAAATGAAAGAAGGTAAGAAAATTTATCGAAATCAAATGATTAAAGGCAATTATAGGAGGAAGTGAAATTACTCAGATTTTCACATCTCACTGTATTAACACTAAAACTACCGAAAGGGGTCATTTGACCCATTTTCCCATTAATTTTGCCAAATAAAAAAAATCCCCGGTATGTTTAGTGTTAATGACGCACTGTGAATACTTCGATTTCGCTTAAGACATCCTTGCTAAGATCAGCCTCAACGGATGGCAGCACGTGAACCAAAGAGATCTTGGTGAAACAGATTATACCTATTAGAGTCTAATGTTGATGTGCTTAACGCAAGTTTCCATACCAAACAAAATAATTTCCTCACGGAAGGGAATTATAGCCATTGATCAACAAGAACTTCACTGGAACCTGCAGGAGCTAACGAACAACATACACAAGAAACAGTAAGAATAAGGGAAAATTTCTAGTAGATTATCAAGATATAAAAACACTTTGCAGTCAATAATGAAAGTTTCATTTTGGTACACGATAGTATAATTCGTTCAGTGCATAAACCACACTGTCATAAATGTTGTCTACTGGAGGAGAATCTTTAAGGTAATATAAATTACATTCTAATGGACATGTGTCAGTGACATGTGTAACATCGTTTGTTACAGATGCAGGATGCTAAGAGAACAATATGTAAGTTCCTTTCAAACAAAGGATGATTTTCACATTGTTCTCAATTTGTCACCGAGAAGCAATTTGTTTGGAGAAACATTTCATATATCATCACGTATTTCTTGGCCATCTAGGGCACCCAAATAAAATCTCAGAATGCTATGACAAACATCAATCGAAACCACAATAGGACATAAGTAATTGCAAATTTGTGGTGGTTACTTGTAAACAATTTATTTTGGTTATATCAAAGTGACTCGTAATATCTATACATTTGATAAGATAATTGAAAATAAATATACTTCTTGTAAATATATAGTGAATTTGAAAATTTTTTTCTCCGTATTTTGAAAGCATAAATTCATTTGCATGACTTTTATCTAAAAAAAATTATAAATATGAAATTAATATATCATTAAAAGAATAAAATTCATTCAAAAGATTTTATTATATATCAGAAATGCGCCAGAAATGCTGTTAATTAATTAAGATAACATTTTATGAACTATATATAATGATAGTTAGGAAATAAAAAATTACAAAATATTTCAAATTGTAGTACAACGATTAAAAATAAAGTATTATTCCATCCAATACTTATCCAATATATTGTCAAAATCACCCTATTTTTCTCTTTACATATAATACGAGTGAAACGGAAACAAATGAATTTTAATTTTAGCTTTTCAAGAAAATATGATTTTTACGTAGATAATTTAGAAAAATGAAGTACAAAATTGTTTTATAATATTTTTTTTATTATAAACCATCCTTTGTTTCGACTATGATCAAATGCAAAGCATAAAGTAAATTTGTTTCCAAATTTGAGGCTTAAAGGGCGAAACTTTGGAGAATAATCACCTAATCATCAATCACCTAACTGTGACCTAGAACGTTAAATGGATTCATGAAATTGAAAAACTTACCTTGTATAAATACAAAATAATTTATATAATTTACTAAATAAATACTATATTTTAATAACAAAAGATGTTCTATACTAACATATTTTTATTCAAAAACAAAGGAATTTAAATTGTCCTGATAAAAAGAACAAATTTTAAATAGCGCAAAAAATTTGTTAGTTTATTCATTCTGAAACTCCAAATATATACGATGCAAATAATTGAAGTCTAAAATAAAAAATAAGAATAGATCAAGCGAATCGAAAGTATCTATAACAAATTAAAACTAAGTAGTGGATACAAAAATTCCTACTGGGTTGGCGGAAAGTTATTGCATTAGATAAAAAAAAAGAAGAAAGAACAAGTTGTGCTTACCTTACGTCTCAACTAATTGAAGCCGACTGTTTATTTGACAGGTAAGATAGAAAAGAAAACTAAGCAAGGACAAAAACTTCGCTTGTAATTAGAAGAGACGTTGAAAAACACACCACCTCTTTCTTCTTTTCACCATCGAAGTGGTGGATCTTGCTAAGTTTGCAGTAAAAACATAAAACTCATCAATAATTCATTAACCTATGGAAATGCTGTGAGAGGATCTGATTACGTATACCGCATAGGAAACATAATAAATCAAATATAAGCGCCTCAAACTGCTTGTGGGAGAAATTATTCGATTAAAATAATACCAGAAACACTCAAATATATTTTTTCTTGCTATAAAAATGCCGCGGAAGAATATATTTTCTCTCATTTTTTTAAATACCGAATAAAGAATAAAAATGCTTAGCAGACGATAACGAATTTAATACAAATTCTAATCGAATGCTAATATTTAATTTAAAGAATGGCAACATTAAGAGAACCGCAACGTGAGACGGTACAAAATACGCTTGAAAGGAGGAATTTTTCATCGATTCCCGAATTTATTAATTTCTATCGGTAAAATAAAGCAGTTCCCTTGAATACTCAGTAAGAGATTAGAAACCTCGCAGGGAAATAAATTAAATACTTCGATTGCTGAGTTTTTAAAATGTTAATTCTGGAAGTATTTCAGAAAAAGAAAGTTTAGCATTTCTTTTTTTGTCGACTTTGAAAAAGTATTTCTCGTTTTGTAAAACATTCTTTATTTATTTCTTTTACTATTGAAAATGAATAGTATAATTTAGCAGCTATAAAAATATTCCCCTTCCATTTAAGAAATAAATGAAAAGTATTTATTTCATCAAAAGAATTTTAACTTTTAGAGAAGAGTTAACACGTCAACAATAGTTTCTATTAAATTTAATAACCGTAAAAATGATTAAACGAGAAAGTTACAACAAGCAATAACATGCAAAATATGTTATTCGTTTATTTCAAAATATGTTTTTTTATTAACTTTATATAAAGTTAGTTGGTGAAAATGAATACTGGCAAAGAAAGACCATTAGCAGTTTTATTGGGATTTTGTTAAATACTGATTCCAAAAATTTTCTTTTTTACGATAATTCTTTTTCAAGAATAAATTAAAAAACAAATTTTGAATTAGAGTTGTGAGAATTCTGGTCTTCTTACTTGACATTAAATCTAATAAAAGTGTGTAATTTTCTTAATGAAATTAAAATAACACAAAATTAGCTGCAAATATGTGGCTCACATTACACACTGTACATTTATTATGTATCGGAAATGCAGGTATAATTTAGAGTTTCTTAAGAAATTTAAAACCATTCTAAGATTAACAGGAACTAATTATATTGTAAACTAAGTTCAGTGTTTTCTTTTAAAAATGCTGTAACTTTTCAAATTGCATTAAAAAACTTAGGTATCACAAATATGTTATTTTAAGCTTTGGCTAGATGATTGCTAATTATTCTTAGTTATAGAAGAACTTAGTCTCAAACCCAACCACTGTTAAGCAATTTGAGATGTATGTTGTTCTTCTCAAGATAACCTGCTGATTCTGTTTGTTGTTAATCTCGTCACTAGAAAGAAGTGGGCCATATACAGGAATCAGACATATATCTGTCGTATTCACTAATGCCGAATGAAATATGTAAAATAGGTCGTTGTTACAATATTTTCCAAATGAAAGGATACTTCCGAAAGCTTTTCTCTTGATCCCTAGTTTTAAATTATAAAAAAACTAATTTTCTGTAACAAATTCAGTTTTCTATCATAACATTGTTCCATATCTTGTGACGAAAAGCAGTCATACCCCTCTTCTTCTTCAGCAATGAAGACTAGCGTCTAATGGATATGAAATAATGCAATGATTAATCATTGGAAATAATCCATAATAAAAACAACATCTTGACATGGGTGCTTAGAATTTTTCTGGGTTTTCTTCATATGAGACACATGAATACATCTTAACATCAACAAAAGATCTTCCCGAAAGTCAAGTGTGAGATGAGGGCCAAAATACGTTACCGCAGCTTTCGGTTAATCGCGTCTTGTTGACAGTGGGTCACACGTCAAATTCACTAAGATCTATGTTAGAATAGCGCTCGTTGCAGTGAAATATCCCAGATTAAAACATAGCAATGTTGGACAACGAGTGACGGAAGTTAAACTTGTGCTATCTATATGCACGTTTGTCGGGGTGATTGCTTAAATGTTTACGGGGTTCCCTCCTTTGCGATGCGTAAAGACAGTTCACTATCTACGAAAAACTTTTCCAGCTAGTAGATGCTTTCACTTACACAAAGAATTCTTAAAAGAAGTTTTAGAACAAATGTACCTGTTAGGCTGATCACAATGCGGTATCATAGAATTACTCAGTGAATCTTTTAATTATTCATTTTTAAAAATTAGTCGTGTTTAAATATGGCTTATTTTAATCAATATTCAATGCTGTTTCGACGAAAGATACTTCAAATGCAAACAACGCAACCAAATAAAGAAACAATATTCAGCGACATTTTACAATGCTCAAACTCTGGCTCGCTTATGAAAATACAGCTTTAGCAATGACCTGATATTTATTGTTCTATAAAATGGCGTTACTTTATTTGGTTAAGAAATTAAACAAACTTTTTGCACAATTTATATTAATTATTTATAATCCCAATTATAATTTAAAAGTGAAGTTTTAAAATGAATTTATTACAATATAAAATTTACTGGCAATTACGTACCAGTATTAACATAATATTTTTTAAAAAAATCATGGCCCTCTATATATTAAAATAATGGAAACTGAAAAATATTATAAAATTATTCATAATTACATGTTGAATTCTTATAATATCCATACTTTAAAATGTAGTGAAATCATGTTGTTGGGGAAATGTAAATAAATCTTACATTTTTGAAAAATTTATTTTTAATTTACTGTAAGATATAGACGCACTCTTAATATAATTATTATAATAAATAAAATTAATTATTATATTATTTTAAATATAATAAATTTATTGGTAATATTAATTTTATATATATTTCCCTAATTGAGATAATGACAAGTTATATATTAGGAAACAGAAATGGAAGCATTTAAAATGTTTAATGAATATTTTCCATCGAATTTCACGTTTCCAAATTAATCGAAGAGTCTAAGCTTTTATTTTAATAGCCAAGTTAATATTACATTTAATCATTAATCTTACAATCGAATACATAATTGGGAAAAATATTTTTTCTGTGAATTTAATTTAAGGTAACAAGGCAGAAATGATGAATAATTAGTTTTTAATAACTCTAGATAAATTTTAATTTTAACGCTGGCATTGGGATAAAAAAAATTCCTATAATCATTCAATTCACGCGGCTATCAATACCTCTGGGGAGATAAAAGCTTAACAACAAATTCAATTGTCCAATTGAAGAGTGGTGAAAGCTTAATTCAATTGAACGATCTTTTCTCTTACGATCTTCGACTGTTAATACAAATGTCAGAAGAAAAGATGGAATTTGTGATAACTTACTTTCACTCCAATTCTTTTGCATTTTTTCCTTCTAAATTTTGTTTATTGTAATTAGCGTGTTTAAATTTCATGTTTCAATTTATAAAATGTAAATTGTAGTTTGTGTAGTAAATATAGTTTTAACGAAATCAAGCACAGAAAAGGAATATTTTTCAGGTTATAGTCTAAATATAAAATTTTCATAATTTTTTTTATGTAATATGTAAATTTAAAACATTTATCATACTTAATATTATAATTAAGAAATAAATGTATTATGTCATAAACTTTATCTTCGAATAGAAAATGTTCGCATACTAAAAAATAATTAAAATTTGGTTGGCAATGTTTCATATCTTCAAAAAATGTGATTATTGTTGTTTAGAATTGAAATCTGCGCGTGTCAGATTGATATAATGTAAATTTTTTTTAATAAATTTTCAAAAAATATATATATATATATATATTTATATATATATATGTATAATGGAATTATGTTTGTTTAATTATTTAAGAGTTGTTTTTACTTAGCAAACACTTAGTGAATTCAGGTGTCATATGAGAAACTATATAAAAAAATATTATTTTGTAATTTGTCACTGTTATTTTGATTAACAGCATTATTGTTTCACATAATTTCATTTTTAATTGTTTGCGTAACAATCGTGGTAAGATACCATAACTAGTAAAAAACTGTTTAATAATATTCTAGATTAAATAATAATATGCTTGTGCAATGTCATTACGCGATGCCAAGATCGATCTGCCAAACTTCACAGTACTCGAGTACTGTGAAGTTTGATTTTTTGCAAGACTTGCTGAAAATAGCCAGGAAGACTTTACTTTGGGGAAGCCCTTGAGAGATATAGAATACGGGATTACCACATTTGGCATAAAATCCTCCTATTAGTGATATTTTGCTACCTAATAAAGATTATCAGTGAAATGTTTCCGGTGTATACTTCAAGTTTTCTTTGGAATCTCCAGAAGATAATTAAAATTTACAAATGTCCTTCAGCCTCTCATCAGATAGAATGAAATTTAAAAGTTGTACCATACCGTGATTTACTTAACTATTTAATGTTGTAGTCTGAAATGCAATGATTGTTTTATAGTGTATATCCCATGCTTTCATTATGTGTGCGAAAGTGTTTTAAATTTATATATTTATCTATAAATTCCTGGCAAGTGAGATGATCCACCTATTGTGAGGACTTTTTCCAAATTCGTGATCCGGATAAAATGCAATAATATTATCAGCATATAAACAAGCCAATTTCTGATGTTTCTTTAAGCGTCAAGTTCTGTATAAATATTTTGGTTTACTAACTAGTTGGTTCATCACGATATACGGTCAGGTTTTCTGCCAAAAAATTAACCAGCTTAGGTCATGTAATATAAAGAATGTTCCTAACAACTGAAACAAACAAAATGTTGAAATGAAGTACTATAAGTCCATTATTAGCTCTACATGATACGAAGGTCAGATCCTGGTGTAAACATCTGCCCAAGGTTCAAAAGTTTATTCCAAAGAAATTAAAAACGCGAATTCCTTTTTACATTCAAATGCGACCTCAAAGTTTTCGATCTAAGTCGTGTTTTACACGCTCCTAAAATTTCCACAATTTAAGTGTACGGGTCCGAAAGTTACTAGAAATCAAATAATTTCTTTTATAAATTCATAGTTTTATAAGCGTTTAGCCATTGTATGAGGCAGATATCAAACAAACATATGAGCTTTCTTAAAAGTCCCTTTGCATAAGAAATATTAACCATATATGTAACTTATTTAATTACATATTTATGTATAGATATCAAAGAGTTATGACAAGCCAAGTGAAAATTATGTAGTTTAAGATTTCTTTATCATGGTTAATAACTTAAGTATCTAAAATTTTACCAATCAAGCATATGTTTATCATTATATAATTTTAGGTAACGATTGTGTCAGTTCCAGTCTAGTTTTTTTTTTTTTTAAATGTTAATAAAAGCAATTTTGACATGTAAACATTTATTGTATTCTCTCTTCACATCAGAAATAGTTAACAGTTAGAAATAGTTTCAAAAAACAGTTTTCTCTTTAGTTTATATTCTTCATCAATAATTTAACTTACTAATCTGAAATTTAATTTATTTTTGATGTGAATGTTACAAACTCAAGTAGGTATTTTAGTATAAAAAATTTCCTTTTTTTATTATATTATTATTATGATGCAATTCAGCAAAATATAATTGGTTTATTTATTTAATTTTAAGAAAATTTTAATTACATTACAACAGACTTTAACAAAAATTACAATAATCATTCCCGTTCTTGGCATGTAACTAAATCGAATGAATATAACGAATGAAAACGGCAACAATTTATTTAGATCAGAATTATTCATATCACAATCATTTATCTATTATAATTAATTTCAATAGACTCTTTTAAAAATTTTCCCTTTAATAATGATTTGTAGACATAGTTACCAAAGAACAAAATTAACTTTTAGAACTCAGCAATGTGATTCACAAAAGTTCTCCTAGAGGGGGTTTCGTATGTCATAAGTACGCTTGCAAATATCATAAACTGTATAGCAGCTCAAACAAACCACGAAACTCCGTGTACATAATCCTTTTGCCTTGACCCTCAATAGAATGTGTTGGCATGGGGTTTTGGAATTTATTAACTCCAGTGTGGGCGGAGCGTTTACAAAAACTCACGACACACGGTGCTTCGCAGAAGGGGGTCTTCCTAAATGACTCTTAAAGAGGACCTCAAAGTCGTGAAAATAACTGTAGGAAAGGTGTGCACTTATTGAGATAGGCAACAATGAAAAGCATTCTATAACACGTGCCAATATATATTATGCATGAAGAAATCACAGCGTTAGTGGAACAATAAAAGTATTTTAAGCAAACCTGTACATAGTCTAAGGACTATTTGAAATGATATTTAAAAAAAATGATCAATGTGATTTTGAATGTGAAAAACGATCATGAGTTTAAATAAACCAAAATGAATTCCTAAGGTTTTTATTATTAGTCACGAAAGAGGATTGGGAGGCGACAAAATAAATATATATCATGGTATTAATACGTCTATCGAAATTATTTGGTAAAATTCATCAATTTACAGTTTTATTCTAACTGAACGCTGGATTAAATTGGAAAAACATGATTGGAGAAAGAAGTCATAACATTAACATACATAAGTAAATAAATATGGTATTTCAGTAAATGTTAAAGATTTTTAAGGCTTAAGAATATATTTTATGTGCTTTTTAATTGACTCTTCTGGTTTAAAAAACATTTCTTACTAGGAGCAATCTCAACCCCACTGCTCTTTCATAAAATCATTTGAACCATCACAATAGTGGCTTGTTTTTTTGGAGCTCTAAAATGAAGCAATTTATTTTGAAATTTATATTTTAATAATATATTTTTTACAATAAAAATTCTTATTTGTTGCGAAGATACAAGTTATCCAATCGTATCCAATACACTTTCATGTATTAGGTTGGCGAAAAAATAATCCATTATTTTTTTCGGTAGACGTCTGTAGTGATCGATATCTCGTGAGGTATCTATCAAACAATTTCAGATTTATGCTCGTTGGAAAGGTGACATTTGACACTAAAATATCCTCTTGCGGTTTTTTGTTTGATTAATTCAGTTACGAGTACAAGGTTTTAAAAATGGAAGACAACAAACAGAAAATTCGATACATTTTCGTTTTCCTCTTGTAACGGCGAAAAAGATAGCCAGGTGGCTAAAATTGTGAAAGGTGTTTATTGTCCTATATAAGACTGTAACAATCAGTTACGTACAATTTTTGTTTCGTCGATTCCGTTCGGGTATTTTTGATGTTAGAGATGCACCTCGCATGTGGATACAGCATCGTCGAAAATGTCTATAAAATATCAAAAATGATCGAAGTTGACCGCATGTCAGCAGTCGTAACGCGCAAGACCTAAAAATCTACATGAATGCTGTTTTAAACCTTGTTACAAAGTGAATCCAAAAGAAGTTACATAAAGTTCACGTAAAAATAATGGATTTCTTTTTCCCCAACCTAATATTTCAATAGCGTTTTAAATCCACTAAATAAATCTTTCTTTCATATTCAATTTATTCAAAAATATTGACATGATTTTAACTGCACAAGGTAATTAACAGACGTTGAATGGGGATTACTGGCTGAAGCCAGACGTAAGAAGAGATTTCAAAAATTCATCATCATTCAAATATTTATTCATCAAAGACAACCGAGAATACATAATTTTAGTCATTCCGTCCCATCTTGAACAAAGGCCAGTCACACTAACTTAATAATCATGCCGAATTAAAAACGAGGAACATATGTCAAATAACGGTAACAATCAATGTGCGAAATATAACAGAACTGTTGATGAGGCAACAACAACGGACTCTGTTGTTGATGGGATATGGCAGAGGCAGATTGGTTAGAGAATTTTTATCAAATTATTTGCAGTATTTATCAGGCTTAGAAAATATATCCTTCAGGCACTAAATTTTTAGTTGGTACAAATTAGTTACGAATTCAGTCGGAAAAAGCTCAAGATAAGATTTCAGAGTGGCATATACCCCACAAGTCGCATGAAAGTTGGTGATGGACTAAAGTTGTCGATGGAACAGTGGAAATAAGCACTAATGATGTAGACTATTTTAAAGACATAGATTAGGTTTTATTGTTAAATCAAACTAATAACTGTTAAACTATGGGAATTTTTTCAGCTATTTATAAACTTATGACAAAAAAAGGAGAAGTAAAATTTTCTGCAACAAAACTTTAGTAAGCTAAAATTATTCACGATTGCCTTGGAAAATAAATTATTTTCAATGTAGATTTAGATCACTAAGCAATTCCTGTTGAATGCATGTTCTAACTGATTGAAAAAATTTAAATTTACACATAAAATCCCTGTTGAATCCCTAAATATCGCATCCCTGTTGAAAACTGAATATTATGCACTTTTACATTCAGAATTATCAAAGTTGGTTCGACATAGCTTAGAGGATAGTCAAACACAGTTGTAAAGAATTTTAATATCCACAAAACGAATTCACTTTGTTTTGCTTTAGTACAAGAGGTATTTGGGAACCAAGGCAACTCTGCTGCTATTTATTTAGCATTTTGTACCAATTACAAATACAGTCAAGTTCAATCCTGAAAATGGTTGCACCTGACAGAGAGAACAGCTCCTAGTCAAGTCTGAAGAGTTTATTTCTCCCTCGTTCAGATGATACTAGATGGCAGCACTACAAGCTTTCTCACATCATCTGTTAAGTCTGAAGTGTTCATTTCCTCCTCGTTCAAAACTCAGAGACCAAGTACAAGCCCCTAGACCTTTGTTACTCACCCTCAGAGGTATCAATTTAGATGGGAATTTGGGAGACTTCGCTATCTCGACATATTTAACGTGCCTAAGTCACAATTAGTGAACACAGTGGTCTTTAGCTGGTCCCAGGATCGAACTCACTTCCTTGGGTCGCGAGAGCGACGCTTTATTGATTAATCTACCAAGACTCAATGAATTCACTTACAGAAGATTTTTTTATAGACAATGAGCTGTATTCCCATACAGAAGAGTGAAAAAAACCTGGAAAGCATCAACTCTGACAGACATGCATGCAAAGGAGGTACTTTTTCATTTCATTTTTTCAGGCTTCTTTTCGGGCAAATGGTTCATAAACACGACCCACTATCAATAAAAGATTCTCTCAGAATGCAAGAGGTTGCAGATGTCGAAATATCTTACACCTTTCTCTGTTGGGCTTTGCACAATGTGATGTCAAAACGTGGGTGGTTGTAAACATTGAAAGGCTTAATATTTCTTTAATAGGCTGTCCCATTGATATCTGAAGGTATTTGTTGATTTTTGGCACTTTAATTCATTTGAATCATATAATTTGATTTATCATGCAGATCAGATAAATAATTAGAGAAATTTTTTCCTAAAATAGAAGAACCATGTTGTATGGTTATGTTTATGCATACAACATGTTCTAAAGAAAGCATGTGATTTTGATTTTTTTTCGGTTTCAAAGGAATGAAAAAAGAGAAGGATTTAAATACATTTAGAGGAAATAGAATATTATGATAAAGATGTCTAAGCAATCAGAAATTTTTAATTTATTTTATAAATATTTAAAATATTCTCCTAAATAATGAAACTTAATTAATGGGACCACATAAATGTTCATAAAAAATGAAAAAAATACGATTAACTTTGCAAGTAAGAAAATAAGATCAATTCAGTAAAATTAAACTAGATCTGTGTTTAATCCTTGAATCTATTTTAGATTCCATTATTTTTTAATAGATTAAATATTCAATTATTATACAGTAAAAAGTGTAAATTGATGACAGCTTAAAATTTTAACATTCAATAAAGCATAAAAGGCACTTTTATAATCTGTGTTCATTTAATGATAAATGTGAATTATTTCTACATTTAAGAGACTTAAATCTTATGTTGAGGAAGTTACTTCAAATAGGGGTGAATACTATATTTTAATTTAAAAATATACTATTAATTAAATACTGGCTCGATTAGTTAACGAACTAACTAATGCATAAAATAGTGTTCAAGTTAATTAACATGATAATAAGAACTCAGACTTATAATTTGAAACAATTCGTTTAGAAAATCATTGTCAAGGTTACTGAGTTATAAAATCATTGTATTTTTCAATATGCAGATTTTTTCCACATTATCAGATTCAACATCAACAGCCTTTGACCAATTTAAAATTGAAAAAAAATTCCTTTATGCAGTTAGATTTTAAACCAGATTTACATTTTGTTCCATTCGATAGATTGGAGTTATCAGAAGTTATTTTCATAGGTTCCTTCTCATAAAAAACCTTTTACTAATTTGTAGTTCTTTAGCATTATAAAAATTTAAATCATAAAAAATAGAGGTTTCTTATAGCTATGGTAAAAATTTAACTGTCTAAAATATCTAATTAATAAGAATCTTAACATAAATTTAAGAACAATTTATATCTAAAAACTGAACTAACATTCTTAAAAATTTAATATATATTAAAAGGGGGAAAAAACTAAGCATGTAAGCAATTGAAAAAGTTCAAATTTTGATTTATATTGAAAGAAATATTTTATATGTTTATTATTTTTAACAATAAATTAAGTCATTAAATAAAATTTTGTTGTAAAGAGATTTTTATTACATATTTTTCCATTTTAAATAATTAACATTTTTTTGCATAAATATATCAATATTAATTTGCAGGGATATTAATTACATTAATTTAAATAGAACAACTGTCAAAATTGAAGATAAAATATTAATTTGAATACCAAACCTTTTTAAAGTATTAGGCTAAACAAATTTTTAAGGAGGATTAAATATTTCATAATGGATTAATATATGAGAATGGAATGATTAGTTCACTTGTTTTGGATTAAAGAAAAGCAGAAATAGGTTTAAAATATAACTTAACAGTAGATTTTTTTACATATTTATTTAAAAAAAAAGAATTGATTAAAAATGAGCACAAAATGAAGTAAAAAGTTGGTGCACATGAAATGTACAATTTGTTTACACTTTGAACATTTGCGACTCACTTTTTGCTTTCTTTTTGATTATTAGCTAACTGTCCAAAGTTAGAGTCACATTTTAAAAATATTTTCTCAAAAGTGATTCACCTTTTATTATTTGTTTTGAATTTTGTAAGGATATCTACCAATATTATAATTTTTTACACAAGTAAAAATTTAGCAATTATATGGCAAGAGCTGCAAGTATTTTGCAAACATAAATCAGGCGTTTAGGAAGACTGCTGTTAATGATCGAAAAGTTCGGCGTTGTTTTGAAAAATTCAGGTCTGGTGATTTTCTTCTATAAAACGAACTTCATATAGGATTCAAAATGTCTGTTGTTGTTGCACTATAATACTTCCTCATATATAGGCCTGAGATTAGTTATACTAGTTACTGGAAGCAGCCAGGTGATAGTCTTTGTAATTTAGAAGCAGGGATCAAACAGAAGACCCCCTAACACTTGACCTTCCACCTCCAGAGTTATCATTTTACTTGGAAGACATTGCAACCACGACCTATTAAACATGTCCCAGCCACCTTGTAATGAACATGACTGATTTTCGGTTAAGTCAGGATTCAAATCCGTTATCTTCTGATTGTGAGAATGATGCCCTAAGCAACCAGGCTATTGCAGTCCTGAATTATTCATAGAAAGTATGTGAGAAATCATAAAAAAAGGCTCTAAGGAAGTGCAAAAATATAGAAGTAAAAGCAGAATGCCTAGAAAAAGATTTTGTTTAGTAGAGTGATTTAAAGGAGTGAGAATAAATTTCTTAACAATAATTCCCTTCATTTATTCATGATATTTAGATTCAAACCCACTACCTTCCAATAATGAGAACAGCCACCCAGGATCCCAAAAGCTCTGTGGAAAATGATGTTCTGAAAACATAGCTAGAAACGAATCCAACTGTATTCACAAGGAATAATAATTTAATTTTAATGAAATTGGCATAGTGAAATAATAGATATATAGATACTGTGATTTGGTACAATGTGAATGGAGTAATTCATTATTCATTTCTTCAAACTGAAGAGACAATTACAGCCTAAAAGTACAGCTGGTACACTGATGAAATATATGAAAAAATGAAACTATATGCTAATCACTTATTAATCAGCAAGACTCATTGCTTTTCCATGACAATAACTCAACCATACACGTCATAAGAAGAAACTGTGTTTAAATAATTAAAAAATGAAATTTTTCAGTACCCAGCTTATTTACTGGACACTTTACTGACTTTTACTTTAAAAATAATTTGGAAGTTATTATTAATAAAATATAAAATCAAGTAATTGCACAAAATTATGTTAAAAAATGAAATTTAATACTATTTTCAATAATATTCATTTTATCAATAAATATAATATCGACAATATTATAGATAAAATAAATTAAAAAAATCATAATATTATTGCATTTTAATAGTTATGAAATGATAATTAAGATCTGCTCTTAGAATTTGAGGAGAATAAAGTAGCTATTATGCATAATTTATAGCAAGAGTTATTACTGTTTTATAAATGAAGATATATCAATTTCTTATGAAATTAAAGCTATTCTTAAATTTAAAACGATTTTAATTTATTAGATAATTACATATTTAGATAATCATATATTATATGTTAAAATATGTAACTCAATTACTAATAATACTAACTGAGTAATATACACACAAGTTAATACTATAAATATTATTATATTTACTGGATTAACTCATGTTACTCAATTATTGAAATATAAGTTAAATTCCGTTTCAGGAAAACAAAAATATATTTCATTTTATTATTATTATTAATAATTATTCCTGCTTTATGACTGAAAGTGATTAAGCGGCTTCTCTTAGGACTACTTTAGTGAATAGTACTTGCAAGAAATAAATGTATTCCCTTCCATATTTTAATCACAAATCAATAATACAATGAAGAATAATGCAACAGTAAGATGTTAAAAAGTACTGTTTTTATTTTTACTCGGTTATTAATGTTTTGAATGTAACTTTTAAAAATGATGGCAAAATATGTCTGTTGATCATTTGATCAATTAATAAAAAATAAATATTTATACATATAGTTAATATATTATATTTAATATATATATCAAAATACCATGTACACATAAAAAATAAATATTTTTATTTCACATAAGCAAATTTTTAACTTGCTCAGGAGTTCGTGGTAGCAAAATGTTTGGATCTAAATAATTATTACTAGGCAAGTTTACTGCTTCATATATTTGAGTGTATGCATTGCACAACAATCCCATGGATCTTTTGCGGAGAGTTTGCCTGAAAAAAGAGTTCTATAAATTCATATTCATCAAAAACATGTTTAATGTTCAAGAGATAATAGATAAATATTGTACCTCAAAGAAGCAGAAAGAAGTAAAATACTTTGTGGTATAGTCAATGAATCAGGAGAAGTCAGGAAATTTTCCAGCTTTTTCTAAACAAAATATAAAGAGAAGTTAGGATTTTTAGGCATTTTTCTTAAATCATTGCTTATTCATATACATATTGAAATTTGAAAGAGAGTATGATGAATGCAATGCAATGAAAAGTGATTATGATGAATACAATGATGAGAAATTTCATTTCTTT
>JAPDSC010128838.1:0-13590 GCA_026290005.1 Latrodectus geometricus
TAATGCATTTTTTTGCCTGATTGATTTTGTAGTCAACATGTTTATTCCAGGTGAGTTTTTGGTCTAGAATTAAGCCCAGAAATTTCACCTCAGAAGCAATGTTGATTTCAACCTCAAAAAGTTTTGGGATAAAGAATCCCTCCCTTTTTATTTTTCTTGTGAATGGTATAAGGTTGGTCTTCTGTGGATTTATGTCCAGATTCCTTTCCTTACACCATTTGTCTATATAACTTAGAGCATTTTGCATTAGTTGACAAGTTATATGAAAGTCTTTACCAAGGATGAGTATGACAATATCATCAGCATACCCCTGGGTATAGTAACCTATAGAATTAAGATGTTTTAATAGGCTGTTTACAACCAGATTCCAAAGTAATGGTGATAATACACCTCCTTGTGGACAGCCTCTGGTTGTCTTCTTTTCAAATGTCTCATTGAAAATTTTCATTTGTATAGTTCTATCCGAAAGCAGGGTCCTAGTCCATGAACAAATTGCATGGTCAATCCCTATATCCCTTAAGGCATTAAGGATGGATAGATGAAAGGTGTTATCAAATGCGCCTTGGATATCTAGGAAAGTGGCTAAGGCAATTTCCTTTCTCTCCAGGGTGTCCTCAATCTTAGATACAAGCTTGTGTAACGCTGTCTCTGAAGATTTGCCAGGTTGGTAGGCAAACTGTAGACTATGCAAGGGACTATTACTACCCAGGTAATCTCTGATGTGCCTATCAATGATTTTCTCCATAATTCTGAGAAAGAATGAAGATAAGCTTATTGGCCTAAAAGACTTAGCCGTTTCATAGTTTTTTCCAGGTTTAGGAATGAAAACAATCCTAGTCTTTTGCCATAGTTTTGGAATACATCCCAGTGCTAAGCTAGCTCTATATATTCTAGTTAGCACAGGGATAATAAGATCCCCTGCCTTCTGGATCATTACAGGCATGATTCCGTCTGGTCCAAGACTCTTGAGAGGTTTGAAGGTGGAAATAGCCCACCTGACTTTATCATGGTTGATAATGCTCTTAGCATAGGTCCATTGATTTCTTTGAATTCTTTTTACAGAGCCAATGAAATGCTGCCCTTCGTTGCTATCAATATCAATGGCTCCCGGAAAGTGAGTTTTGGCCATAACTTCCATTACTTCTTTTCCGGTACTAACGAATTTGCCATCCTCATCCTTTAAGGTTCCAACCATTATAGGTTCATCCCTTCTAAGGATTCTTTGGAGTCTAGCTCCTTCAGAGATTGAATTCACCTCTTCACAAAACTTTCTCCAGGATTCTTGTTTGCTTTTCCTAACATTTTTGTTATAGTTAGTGAGTGCTTTCTTGTAGTTGCATAATATTAGTCTAATTTAGATTTTCTAATTAAGTTTTATGATATTTCTGATTACAATATTCCTGTAAATTATGATTTCGCTTTAGGCTTAAAAGTTTAAAACAGATTTTGAAAGGATAAAAATTTGATACTCTTAAAGAGACAAAATTGAAAAGTACTAGCCTCTTTATGACAAAATCTCTGTTTCCATTTCTATTCTGAAGAGCCTTTGTTAGTAATTTTTTGCATCAATATTCAATGTAAATTTAAAAATAGAACTCATAACTGAATATAATTTAACACATAGCTCTCAAATCATTAAACCTACCTATTTTAATTTCTCTGTCATAGCAGTTTTCTGTCTCTGTTTAGTAATGTTTATTTCAAAGGCTGTATCATATTATATCCAAAATCATCAATTTTACATGAACTTTATTTTTTTAGAAGTTGCCTATACCATGGAAACATATTCTTACATCTGTTCCTGTATGGGCATTAATGATTACTCATTTTGGACAAAACTGGGGATTTTATACATTTCTGACTGAGCTTCCAACATATTTAAACTCTATTCTCCATTTTAACATTAAAAGTGTAAGTTGATTTATATATATTTGATTTATACATAGAGATTTTAGTTTTACAATATTTCTTAATTTCTTTCATTTTCAGGATGGATTTATTTCTGCTCTTCCATACCTTTTACAAGCTATTGTTGGATGGGCTTCTAGTTATGCTGCTGATGTAGCGAGACAAAAGCAATACTTAACAATAAGCACAATTCGTAAAATTTGTAATACTATTGGTAAGTCAAAAAGTGCTTGTTTAATTTTTGTAAAATTTAATAACTTAACATTTAATTTTTCTTGTTTAAAAATAAATTTATAAACTTCAAACATAAACTTCAAAAATCTTAGCATGATAAAATTATGTATATGATAAAGTATACGACTAAATTAATAAAATCTCATTTTACTTTGTTTTGTCAAATTTGATTTTCTTGAAATATTTATGTGTAACAATTTTATATATAAAATTGGATTTTTATGTCCTTTTTCTTTGCATTCTTTGGAAATTTAAACAAGTGAATTTTATTCACTCAGTGTACATACTAGATCATATCTTTCAGCAAGATTGGTCTGTGGTACATCCTTTTTGACAGAATATGGTTTTGTGATCAAAAGGCATGAGTTTCATATTGTAAAAATTTTAAAATATTTTACTATTAGCAAAAAATTTATAAGGTTAATTAATGTTTAACATGTAGTATATAATATCTATCTAGTATGATTTGTATGAGTGTTTGTGGATAAAGTATTAAAACTTGGGTGTTAATCTTTTCCTATTTATCATGGTCAAAATTATCTAAATCCCTTTATAAATATGAACTCATTCTAAACCTTAAGCATTGATTGATTTATGACTTTCAACTAATATAAATACACAGATGCAAATACTCAACAGTTTTGACTTATGCAAATTAAAAATATAAACTTATATGCACATTTTTATTTGCAGTTAAAAGAAATTGATTTTGTTATAAAGGATGCAATTCTACAATTTTATTAAAATTCTTGCTGTTTAATAACTTTAAAAAGTACTATATTAAATATTATATTCATTGTGTAAAATAAATTTTCTCTTAAGGATTTCTGGGACCAGCCGTGTGTTTACTGGGAGTAATATTTGTTGGCTGCAACCATGTTTGGAGTGTAATTTTCCTTACTCTTGCGATGGGTTTTAATGGATTTACTTTCTCAGGTTATATGGTAACTCATGTTGACATGTCTCCAGAATTCGCAGGTGAGTAGTAAGATTTTTGGACAGTTACGTTAATTTGAATTAGTTAACTTAGCAAGTTAACTAATTCAAATTAACTTAACATAAAGTTTTTAGAATAAATTAACAGTGTAATTGTATAGATATAAGATTGAATATTTATGCAAATCCGGTATGTTTTATGGTTTAAATATCAGCAGGTCATTATGTGTTTTCTTAATTAATGTTTTTATTTCAAAGTTTATGCTATTATTTAATATTTTATTTTAAGAGTAAGGATCTTAATATCAGCAATTTTTTTTTCAATATTAATTATATCAACGAAAATTGAAAGTCTAAATTTCATCTTTCTGTTTCACTTTGCCTTTAATTTTTTTATTAACAATCCCTGAAAAATTTTTTTTTTAAGTACAATTTTCAGTTTTTATTTTACTTGACAAAACTGTTGCAATAGACTGAAGAAACATTGGATAAGTACATTTATTAGAGAAGAAAAGGAATATATTTTATGGCTTTTTGATAGTTTTCTTCTACCAATTAAAATAATTCAGCATTTGACTTTTCTGTAGAAGTAAAAATTATTCAACTATTCGATTTAGCTATTCAATTTATCATCTTATGTGTTGTATTCATAGAATTGTTCAAAAATTTGATTAAAAACTGTTTTATTTGCATTTTTATTTCTTGTAAAATTTGATCACATTGTTTGGATATTGCTATAAAAATAAAAATTTATTAAAAAGAACTTTAGAAATTAAAATGATAAAAACTAAATTGTTTTTATTCTGTTGATAAAGTTTGCTTATAAGTTATTAGAAATTGAATGAGTTCATGCATCATTAGAGTTATTTTGATCAACAGAAATTCTTTAATATCACTTATTTAAAAATGAATAAAAAGTGACTTTCAAAAAATATTATAAGTTGTAGTAAAACATACATGAGTATACGTGAGCTATACTCATACTGATAAATTTGTAATAAATGAATGTGCTTAACATATTCGCTGCTGAGTGCTGTGCAGTCACAGGACATGGCATCAAAACAAGAATTCAATCCCATGAAAGATCCAGAAGAGCTGACTAGCAATGTTTATTCTTTACTTCTGCCCATATGTTCGGAAAAACTCATTTTTATTTATATTGGGTTTATTTCTTGGTTTGTTTCTGTTTTCCTCTAAAGTATCAGCAAACCTGTTAAGATTCATCCTGTATTCTTGTCTAAATGGTATCAGTGTTCCATGAGTGTTTTAATTTGCGTGTTTTAAGTCTAAATAAATGCAGTCACTTCAATATATGTTTTTAATCCATTGATCAATTGTGATTGATTTAATGTCCCCCCTTGCTCTGGAAGATTGGATTTTTTCTTAATTCTGATTATTGATACTTTTCCAGTGGGTCTCTTCTCAAAAAAGTTTAAATTAGATTTATTCAAAAAAAAAAAAAAAAAAAAAAAAAAAAATGCATATTTTTGTAAGCTAGTAATTTAATAATTAGAAAATTTATTCCAATTAGAAGTCATTTTGACCTTTAAAGCTGAAAATTTTATCTAGAAAATGAAAGCTGGCATGTTTACTTTTAAAAAATGTTTAGTTATTATTTGAAAATTCAAATGCTATGAAAACTATAATTGCTAAAGAAAAAATTGAATGGCATTCATTTATTAAAAGGAAGCAGAACGGATACTGGTTATAAATATCAAGGAAAGGATATATAGATTAAATTTTAATAGAGTTATTAGTACTTAATGGTTGAAAAAATTTCCAATCCACTTATATAATAAATGGAATTACATTTTATTAATAAAACTTAATAATAAAACTTGATTAATAAATGTAATAATATTTTATTAATAAAATGGAAATCTTTAAGAAAAAGAAATTGCGTGCCAAATGAATGTTGAAAATTTTAATGGCAGCAAATACTATAGTGCGACCGCCAGGAGATGGCGGGTGTGACGTAAGAGTCACGTGTTATCAGAGAAGTCTATTTCAACAATTTAGGGAACGGAGGAGGAAACGAGGAGAAAGCGCCTCAATCTAGGTTACCATATTTGGCTAATTTGCACCTTTTGATGTAGAATGAAAATAAAATATGTGTGTGTTATGCTTTTTCGAAGAATTCAAATACCAGAATAGAAATATATAAATACATAGGTTAAGTTATGTTAGACAAAACATTTAGAATGAAAATATTTTTATTTTGTCATGTTATATATTTTGTCATATTTATTTTGTAATAATGAAAATTTCATTATTAGATAGATTTTAGAATTTATTTCGTTCACAAGAACAGGAACAAAAACTGTTTGTAGACACCGAACGATAAATAATTTATGTGCCCAAAAGTTTTTTATTTTCGTTGTGTTAATCGTAATAATTTTTGAGAAAATAGGGAAGGGTGAGATTTTCTAGAATATGCTTGTTGTTAATTTAGATAAAGACAGTTTTCATGTAAGGAACGTCCCTTTTAGGCAAAAAAGAAACTCCGTAAGTAATAAATTAACTTTTTACAGCCTTTTTTTTTATTCAAGATACATATTTCATCATATTACAACATACTAATATTTTAAAATGTTGTGGAATTTATTTTAATTCATATATGTTTATAGTAGGAAACATATTGTGCACCTATGGAATCATTTAAAATAATTTGAGGGAATATAAAATATTTATATATCGCTCAGTAAAATCTATCAGTTAAATAGTTTTTAAGAATTTTGATTATAAAACCTATTTTATCAAAACATTTTTTATGTATAATATCAAATAAAAAAAAAGATAACATGAAAATTTTTTTTCAAAATTTTTAATTTATTTATCAAAATTATTTATCAAAATTTTTAAAAATAAAATTCGCATAAATAACATATGTTAATAATACATATATACAGATTTCGCACATAAATACAGATTTCGCATAAATAATATATGTTAATATAAGGGAAAATATAGTTTTTGGAGTTGCCGAAGAAGAGGAAATGTCTTTCTAATGGAAAGTGACCCGAATTCTCGTTAACGTGCAAGGAAAACCTTACACAGTCACTCCGTTTGGTTCATGCAGATTTGAACCCACTAATTTCAGAACCAAACTCCTCATTTCGCAGAATGCTGTTTGGCTGAGTTAACCACCTTATAAAAAAATCTACATAATTTTGAGAACTTCCAAAACTGATCTGTATTTATTATTTTAAAATTTCATTTCTTATACTTCTTATGGATACTTATTATTTTATTAATAAGTATCCATAGAAGTGTCCGAATCCCAATCAATTGTACCACTTTCAGAAGCAGTATCAGTTTCTGATTCAGATCCTATATCAAAATTTAATGTTTCAATTGTAGTCTCCACAAGTCCATCGATTTTCCAATATTCTGCTTCGATTTTTTCTACATGACAGCAAAATTTTTGCCAGGTTTCTTTCGAGACTCTTTTAATTGCATTTGACGTCAATTCCTTCATTGATTTCAAACTGAGATCAGCTTCGACGTTTCTTTCGCGAACATGACACTTTACTGCTGCCCAAGCTAATTCAATAGGATTTAAGTCACAATGGTAAGGAGGCAATCTTAGAACAGAATGACCTTCTGCTTTTAAAAGTTCGTCAATGTGATATTTTTTTGTAGGTGGAGCATTCATTTTAATTAATTGAAACAGTTCAGGCTTTCTCAAAGTGCTGTCATACTGTATGTTTTGGTCATCTAAGTATTTACATATTTTAGCTTTCGTCGAATATTTCGTCGGTACTGGATCCAAAATCCTCGTATGGTACGATGCATTATTCATTATTACAATGGAATTACAAGGGATGTTAGGCAGCAATTTTTCTCTTATCCACTTTTCAAAATTTTCGTAATTCATTTGCCCATGGTAATCACCTGTTGCACAGCCTGCTTTAAATACTAATTCTGCATTTGGCACAAATCCATCTTTTGATCCAGCATGCACAACAATTAACCTATTACCAGCACCATCTTTTACGAAAGCACCAAGTTTTTCATCTTGCCAGCATTTTGAGAAGGAAAGGTTGCTGTCAATCCAAGTTTCATCCACATAAATAATGTTTTTTTGGCTTTCTCGATATTTTTTTATTTCTCTCAAGTACCGGCATCTCCACGAAATTATGTCTGGCCGTTCAATCAGTAGTTTCCTTTTATTTTGGCATCGTTTCCAACGAAATCCAATTTGATGCAGGACTTTCCTAAGAGATTCCCTTTTCCAAGAAAAATTAATCTTTTCTTTCAACACTGGCAATAATAATGAAATGGATGGAATTTTATTAGACGCATAAAATTCATTTATTGTATTTCGAATGACACACAAATCAAAATTGTCCAAAACTACATTACGTTCTGCAGGTCGATTACGCTGTTTCCCAGGAGTTGAAAGCCTGCTATCAGTGCTAGATTCCTTTTTGATTCTTTGGACAGTTCTAAGAGAAACGCCAGTAGCAGCCGCAGTACGTTCCTGTGCTTTCTGAATTGGTATCGAAAGCGAATTACATTTCGCTTCATTTTCAAAAAATATACGCACGTTATTAACAATGTTACGTTCTTTAGAACGCAATGTTTTCCCTTTTAGAGACATTATGTGTTGTTCTGAAAAGAACAGTTTTAATACAAACAAAAAACTAAAAAGCAAGAGAGCTCGGAGAATACAACCTTCTAGGCTAAGTAGAAAGCAAAGAATGAAGAGGGGAAAATCGTGTTCTTCGCCAAAGAGAAGAACGGGCGAAAAATTTGTTTTAACCCTAAACTGCGTAATCATTTTACTGTCCAAACCTCTAAAAGAATGAACCCTTCCACCGGAGACAGATCTCACCCGCCTTCTCGTGACGGTCAAATTATAGATAGAACTTTTTTGATAGCAATATAATTTATCCTTTAAAAAAGTGAGAAAATTATAAATATTATTGTTCCTGTCATGGGAAAAAAATGCTACACTTTATGAACATTTTAAAAAGGTATTCAAAATTTGATGTTTTCTATTTAGATGTTTTTTCAAAAAAGATTTTTTAAATTTTAAGGCAAATAATGTGCAGCTTGAAAACTTTTTTCTTAAATCTGTTGCTTATTTATATTGGTGAAAGAGAGAAACTCTCTGGTGATCAAGAAAAGTAAAAACACAAATTTTTTCAAAAACATCAAATATTTCCAAATTGATTGTGAAGTCATTCAAATTAATGGCTGTTATCTGCAATTTTGAAAATTTGTTTTCTCAAGATGGATCTCAAGTTTTTGCGTAAGCAAAAAAAGATTATTGTGGAAAATCAGTTTTCGCATAGCTAAAAAAGTTAATTTGATTGCAGATAACTGTCCTGTTTATACTATGTAAAAAATTTAAATGGCACATCTTGTTTTATTTTGGACTTAGTGTTATAGAATCCAAACAAACAACTTATGACAAAATTTTGAAGGTATCAAAATAATATTTTGCTTCCTAATATTTGTGTAATAATTTTCATCTTATGGACCATGGGATTGTTCAAGATTTTAAATATTGTTTTAAAAATTATCTGTGAAAAATTTTAATCTTTGAAGGAAATCAAAAACATATACATTGTTGTGCACAAGACATTAATATTTTCTGCAATTGAAATTCTATATTTGGGAAAAAAAATTTTTTTTTAAGACTTGCAGAAAATGCGTCCAAGAAATCAAAGAGCAAAGTATTCTTGAAATGAAAAATCCTTAATTAGATTTGCATATCATATCAGCTTAACAAATTTACTACATAAAATAAACTGGATGTTCAATTCTAACAGCAACCATTTAAGTAGATTTTGATTACAATTTGGCAATATGAACTGAAGTTATTATAAAAATAATAACTAATTAATTCTTATACAAAATGTATTATAAATGTGCTTCTGCTGAAAGGGATACTAGAGAAATGGGTACTATTTACAAAATCACAAGCTTTTGATGCAATCAAACATTTCCTTACATCAAATTGAAAGTCCCATTGTATACTATAAATTAAAAACATGTTAGATTTTGGAGAAAAAAATTATTAAAAATGTATCAAATAAAATTGGATAAATATTTTGTGTGAGAAAAATATAATTTGTGGAGCTTAAAAATACTCAAATAAAGGTTTAAAGAAGAAAGCATGTAACTTTTCTTTTCCTTTGATTTCAAATTACTTTATATTTGTATTGAAACTATACATATTTTTATTGTAAAAATGAAGTATCTTTATGAAAAATTAAAAATATTTTTAATTTTTTCAGATATTGAAGTATTTTTTAGTTTGAATGATTTTTAATTAATAAAATAGCTGTAAATTTATAATATATGTAATTTTCGATTAATTATGTTGGGGAGATTTTATCCTTTTCTCTCATAATAATTAAAATTTGTGGGTCCCTGAGTGAGGACTTGTCAAAGTTTTGCTGTGCTTTATTATCTTAACACACAACCTGTTGCATTTTTATATTTAATTTATTAATATAAAAATGCAGTAAATTGCAATAATTGTTTTAATTATTTAACATTTAATTAAAAAAATTACAACATTTGTTGGAATTGCAATGTTTAGTTTATAAAAATATTTTGCCAGAATTAAATAAAATTTTTCAAAGCTTTATGCTGAAGGTCAAAGTTCTTTTATGAATTATGATTTTATTTTGCATTGAATAAAATAAAATAACAAAAGTATTTATCTTGGTTTTCTTTCTTTTTTTCAGGAACATTAATGGGAATGACAAATGCTTTTGCTACTTTAACTGGCTTTTTAGCTCCCGAAGTTGTTGGAGCTTTAACTGAAAAAAATGTAAGTCTTAGAAATTAAGTTTTATATTGTCATTTTTGTTAAATTTTTAATATTTTCTCTCATGTTTGATCTACATGCTATGTTATATTTATTATCTGGGTTCTCTATTATGTTAAATGTAGATGACAAAAATTCTTATTTTCTTTGTTCCTTTAATAAAAAATTAAGTATTTATATTTATGAAACCTCAAATAAATATAAATTAAAAAAAAAAAATAAAACACAGATAAATTGAAGAAATATGTATGGCACTGTGCTTGTGGTATTTAATTGTTTTTATTCAACTAAATATTTTTTTTTAAATTTCAATTTCCCTGAAATTTGGTTAGTAAAAAATTTTTTCAAGTTGACTTAAAATATTTACTTTAAGTCAAACTAACCTGAGTTCTTATATTTAAAATAACATACAAAAGTAAAAACTTCATAGTCAATGAGTACTATAATAAATTGTATTGTGATGCAAATTAAAAGGAACAAACAATTATATTTGAAGAAAAAAGAAATTCCATTTTCTTTAAGGAATTGCAAAGTTATATTTGTATAATAATGTTTGTTGTTTTGATGATTTAAATATTTTAATCTAAATATTCTTTAACTTTGGCCTTAACTTCTGCAAATCTCTTAATTTAGTTAGTTTTTGTATATAACTCAGGAATTTCAGATTAAATCATATTAAAAGGACTGCTCTTTGATTTTATTCTTATATTGCCTTGTGTAGGCAAATATTCTATTATTTTTAAGTCAATATAAATTAGTATAACTCATAGACATTCATAAATTTGATTCCAATAATTTCATTTCTCGTAATCAAATATATTCGATTTCTTAAAACATCAACTACTAAATATCATGCTGCAGTTGGAAAATCTAGCTTAGCATATTTAAGTGTGTCAGTAAGGTCATGGCTTTAACAGGAAATAGAATTACAAAATATATGCGCTATTATTTGATCAAATGAAGGAGGTGATATTTAAATCTTCACTGAAACCTATAGATAAGGGTATGGGATCTGGAGGAAATATTGTTATGTACAGATTATATTATTAAAGGCAGATTGAGTTCTGCTTCTTCAGTTCATTTGATCTTAAAAATTATTCCATTGATTTATTGTACTTTGATTGTTCCATAATATTAATAATTTATATAAAATTTTAGGTCTTTTTAATCATCATAAAATTGAATTTTAGAAAAAAATTACATATATTTCTAAAAAGAATACATGATAACATTTATTGAAAGAAATATATATGGATTCTTTAATTTAAAATCAATGTAAGTCCATTTAAAAAAGTAAGATATATATAATTTATGTTTAATTCACGCTGTGTAAACTTTTTATTTAACTTAAAATTGACTGGTAAAAAAATTGTGTAACACTCCCAATTAATATTTGCTGCTCAAATTCAATTGTGCTTTTGCATCACTTTTAAAATAAACTGTCCATATTTAGTCAACTGTTAAAGCTATGTTTTATCAACCATGTTCTTTTATTTGCCTTGTACTTGACTGACAAATTTTTTACTTTTTTAAAACATCTTGGCTTTGGATATTTTTATGATTTAAGACTTTTATTGATCATTTATATTACTCTTTGCACCCAACAGATCCGTCAAAACTTTGCATTTTTTATGTTTATTGGTATTATTCTCTGGCGTGATCTTTTAAAATAAACCAGTTTCATCTTCATTATAAAGAAGAACTGTCTCAATCTTCTTTTTCTTTATTTACTGACATCAACATGATATAATTTCTTTTCAGTTGAATTTGTTTTGGAACCAGTGTCCAGATTTCCCCAAAAACTAAAGAATTCCATTATTTATCAGCTATATAATTCAATAATTGTAGTCACTAAATACTGACAACTGGTAATTTTTCAACCAAGTTTAAGTGACAAGGCTGAAGCTACTCTACTACGTTACTAAGCTACTTACATTACTAAGCTAGCACCCTCTTTTCCCTGTAAGCCAACAGAGAAACATTGAGAACTACAAAACTTTTAACAAGTATTAGTTCTCTCTGCAATGATGTCTCAATTTTACTTATTTATCAAACCTACTGCCCCCAACAAGAACAATGTTTTTCTCATTGGTATCATGATCTCAAAATGATCCCTTTGCTAGCTATGAAATCATCATTGCCTATCAAAGAAAACAAATTGTGTTTTTATGAAACCATTGATCTATTGATTGGCTAACATCAATGGTGTTTGATTTTATTTCATAAACCCACGTGTAAAGGCTTCATTTATTGCATTTTTAAGTCATTTACCTTTGCTGTGTCTACTTTATTTTTTCTACAGCTTCTCTTTTTTTATTTCAAAAACATAATTACTGTTTGTGAAATTCCATCTTTCAGCAGTATGAATTTGCTTTGAAAGTTTATGACTTTCTAAAATCATTTTTGTTCAAATGTTAATGTATTTCTCTGTGCCATTGTAATTGAAGGTTATTTTAATTCTTTATAACAATATTTCAATGAACCATTTGTCAAGAAAAATATACTAATTGTATATCCAGAAAAGAAACAGCAAAGATAATGTTGTCTCCTCTCTGTTCCTTATCCTCATACAGGAAGGTCCTTGGGAGTGCTGAAGTTCCTATTTAATCTACTTGAGTCTCTGCCAAACATGATGCACAATTGTTGGGTGGAAATAACCTGGCATTCAGGATAAAAGTTTGTGTCCATTTCAAGTATTGACTCTCATGACTTCAGTATAATTATTTATTATCATTCTGTAAAATAAAATGTCACAGAGGGAAAGTAAGCAGTTGAAATATAATTTTTAGTCTTTTATTTAGTGTTCTTAAAATAACAAAAAATGTGTCAAAAAAATTATTCTATGTAAGTTCTATTCTGTACAATGAGTAAAAAAGAATTTAGCGGAGACTGGAAAAATTTTCATAATTTGTAGCTATATCTTTATAAACTGTATTGTTGTGTGCTAGTTTCATTAGTGTTCTTGGTGATTTCTTTATATTGTAATAATAATAACAAATTGTTAAACTATTCTTTATATATTCTATAATAATGCTTAAACTGAATGAAAATGTTAAAAACTGAATGTATCATTTAATTATTTTTTTCAATTTTAGCAAACTTTATCTCAGTGGAGAATTGTGTTCTACATTGCAATAGCTGTTTATGTTGCTACAGGAGCTCTTTATGTTCTTTGCGGATCTGCTAAGCTTCAGAAATGGGGCACAGTTAAATCAAGATCTCTAGAAGACGTTTCAACAAAAGAAGAAAAAATGAGTAACATAAATGAATAGTTCAATTATTGTTTTATTTTATTACTCTTGATGAATTTATTTATTTATATCTGTTGTTGTGTATCAGTTAATGTTTTTTATATTGACTGTTAATATGTTATTGCCTATAAATTATTTTATCTACTTAACTAATTTCTAATTTTATATAAATGAGGACGTTTTGTTTGTAAATTTATTTTTTTAATAATTGTTATTTAAAAGTTTAGAAAAAAATTCTTCTAGTTACATGAATTTATTTATGTATTTAGAGTAGTTATTGAATGTTAGACAGAGAAATAAAATATTTAACAGTCAGTGTTTATTAAGTTTATTTTTAAGTATTTAAGTTTTAATACAAATTCTTCCTTCTCACTATTAAATGTTTAAGATTTAAGAAAGAAAAAAAGTGCAAACTTTTAATCTTTTAAAAAAAAATAAGTATTTTAATTTTTAAAATTTTTCCTTTTCAATAAT
>JAPDSC010128841.1:625-11188 GCA_026290005.1 Latrodectus geometricus
TTTAAATATTCCAATACACGGATCATATTACAAATATTGCCCAGTTAAGTAAATCAAAACAAATACATGTTTTAGAAATTCAACATTTCCTCTACTTCAAAAGAGGAGAAAACAAATGTATGAAGACTAAAGTATGCTTGTTAATTACAATTTCAAATAATCTAACAAAATACCATCTTCAAATAGGGACTTTTTAAGTCTCTGAATTAATGGATGTACCTCGTATTTCAAAAAAAAAAATTTAGTTCCTATTTCTATCCGCAGCAGCGCTGCGATCGCAGTTCCGAGCATGCACGGCAGTTGCTCTGAATCCATGAGAAGAAATTTCTGCCATTTTCAGATCGCTGCTTCCGACATGTTCTTTGTAGTGCTTCTTTATAATGTCACCCTTAATTAAAAATGCCAACGCCTGTGAAATCAGATCTGATTCGTTTCCTAATTGCAAAGAAAGTTAATTTATCGGCAAGCGAGGATTACGGAAAAATGCTATGAGTGATTCAATGGTTAGAAGATGGATCAGACAGTTCAATGAAGGACGTGACCACGATGATGAACTAGGAACGATGTGGAAGCCCGTCTTTGGTAACTGATGAACTAGTTCACGCAATGGAAGTTTCAGAAAAACCGTAACTCTACAATTAGTGCTCTTGCTATGGAATTTCCGCAAATCTCACAATCACTAATTCATGAAATTACAGAAAAACTGATATTTTGGAAACTTTGCTCACGTTGGGTACACAAAATTCTAACTGAACACCAAAAACAACGAATAGGCAGTGCTTTAACACGCTACAGTGAAGACCGCGATTATTTTATTCCTCGGAGACACGTGGGAGGAAACTTGGTTATCTTACGACACTCCTTAAAGTAAACGGAGAATCAAAGGGATGAGTACACATATCCTCCACAACGATCGTTAAACCTAAGCAGACCTTGACTCTGTAGTGATCACATTCTCACGTTCTTAATTAGTAACGGAAATGGCGTTTCCCCTTCTCAGCCCATCCGGGAAGGGTGAAATAAATCCCCACGCTCCGAGGTATGGACACAGTTCGGACAGGAAATGCATTCCAACCCCCTTTTTCTCTTAAGGGAAGCAGGCGTGAGGGAGAACGTTATAAACCAGTTGAGAAGAGTACAACGGACCCCAGGCACTTGGTACGTCTTGCGAAGTAGTAGAAATTTTATAAACACTTTCTTGAATTGAAGTCTTGATTCTGTTCTTCACTCTGAAAACTGATCACAAATCACAATAGTGGTCAAAACTGGGCCTTATGCGAGCATCAAAAGGCCAATATGCTTCTCCTTTGCATATGGTGCCTAAAAAGGGTACTGTCGAGTGGAGACCGGTCGGTGGTTTTCGTGCCCTTAATGCATAAACTTTTAAAGAACACTATCAAATTCCTTTCATAACCGATTTTACTTCAGAACTTTTATTTAATCATGTTGACCTCGTCAAAGCATATCAAATTCCGATTAATCCTGCAGACGTACTAAAAACTGCGATTTGCCCTCCCTTTGGTCTTTTTGAAAGTCTGTACATGCAATTTGGTCTTTGTAATGCGTCCTCAACTTTCCAACGCTTTATTGACGCGGAAACTCGAGACTTACCCTTTGTATACGAATTTGTTGATGATCTACTTAATTCATTTAGACATATTTTCCAAATTAAATGAATATTGATTATGTATAAATACAGAAAAAGGTGAGTTTGGTAAATCAACTATTGAATTCCTAGGATTTAAAGTATCTTGTAGCGGTATTGAACCCTTACCAGACAAAGTAAAATGTATTTCAGAAATTCCTCGATTCATTACTCTAACTCAGCTGCGCCGATATTTAGGACATTTTAATTTTTATCGTAAGTGTATTCCGAAAGCACAGCTCTGACATTCTAGCACCCTTAGTAAAATTCCTGGAAGGCCATAAAAACAAAAAGAAAAACTCGTTCTAGTGCAAATAACAAGGAGCAATTATTTGGGACGAACAAGCAAATATTTCTTTTGAAAATTCAAAACAAGCTGTTGCTAAAGCAACGCTTTTAAGACACTATCCCAGGAGCAGAGCTAAGTTTATGGGTAGATGCTTCAAACGTAGCAATGTTCCTTAATGCAAATGGCATATGGGAACCCATAGCCTTTTATTCAGTTAAGTTAAGCAAATCTCAAAGAAATTGGTTCACTTACGACCGCGAGTTATATGCTATATATTCCTCTGTAAAAAAATTTAGACACGTGTTAGAAGGTAGATCTTTTGTCACATTTAGTGACCAAAATCCCCTTAGCTATGCATTTAAACAGAATCCTGACAAATGCAGCCCTCGCCAACTACGTCACTTAGATTTCATTTCCCAATTTTCCACTGACATTCGTTACACAAAACTATCTGATAACACTGTAGCAGATGCACTCTCTCGCATTGAGATAGACGAAATATCTACTTCAGTACTAGACTTTAAAGAATTTGCCTCAGCTCAATCAAAAGATGAGGAACTGCAAAATCTTTTAACTGGGAATAATACTTCCTTAAAGTTAGAAAAACATTACTTTCCTCTTGAAAATATTAACCTTTATTGCGATCTTTCACAATCTACCCCTCGTCCATTCGTTCCAAAATGTATGCGCTGAGAAATATTTGAAAATACACTTTCTCACCCAGTTATTGATTGATTTAATTGCTTTAATCATGAAACGCTTCGTTTGGCCTGCCATGCACAAACATATTAAAGATTTGGTTCGCAGCTGTGTTAAATGCCAAAAAGCAAAGATAACTCAGCACACTAAATCTCGCATTGGCACTTTTGCCACACTGGATGCTCGGTTCGCACACATACATATTGATTTTATCGGACCTTTACCTCCTTCTGAGGGAAAACAATATTGTTTGACCATTATTGACAGATTTACAAGATGGCCTGAAGTCATTCTGACAGAAGACATGACTGCATTAGCTCGTGCAATAGTACGTGGGTGGATTTCAAGACTTGGATCACCTGTCACTATTACTACAGATCAAGGCAGAAATTTCGAATTACATCTATTTCATGAACTCACAAATATGTTAGGGTGTAATAGAATTCGAACCTCACCTTATCATCCTCAAGCTAATGGCATTATCGAACGAATGCATCGACACCTTAAATCCTCCTTAAAAGCTCACAATCAAACAAATTGGACAGAAATTTTGCCAATTGTTTTATTAGGTTTACGCACGGCTCTGAAAAACGACATAAAAGCAACTACTCAATAACACAACACTTAGATTACCATGTGACTTCGTTTCAAGCAATTCAACTAATCAGTGTGTTAACTCAACTTATGTATCAAACTTAATTAACATGAAAGAATTAAACCCAATCACCTCCGCAATCCACCAGAAATCCAAAACATATGTAAATTCTTCACTAAAAACCTGCACTCGTGTATTTTTATCTTCGGATAAAGTTAACCCACCATTAGCACCTTCTTACACTGGACCACATTTAGTTACCAATAGAACAGATAAAAATTTTGTTTTTGACATTAACGGTAAATTTACACCGTTTCCATCGACCGATTAAAACCAGCATCTCAGTTCTCAGATGAAATGGATAAAGTCGAATTAACCATGTCAAACAAAACTGCTAATAGTTCTGATATTCAGATTCCTTCACAACCACTGCACAGAACTAGAAGTGGTAGGAAAGTTCATTTTCCAAAACATTTAACTACTGAATATGTAATGTAGATAAATAATGTCTTGTTTATATATCATAACTAAATATACTGCAAATTATAATAAACTAAAATATGTGTAAAATATTACGAAGTATATAAATTCATGGTTTATTCTGTATTAAATCATTAATATATGTCAACATTTTGTTATAATTCATATTATTGAAAATAGCTACATGCTTTGTATGTTTATATATTTCTCTTTGTAACGCGAACTAAGTCGCTGGGGGCATAGTCTGCCGTTATCCCTTTCTCACGTCCTTAATTAGTACCTGAAATGGCGTTTCCCCCTTCTCAGCCCATCTGGGAAGGGTGAAATGAATTCCCACGCTCCGAGGTATGGACGCACAGTTCGGACAGGAAATTCATTCCGACCCCCGTTTTCTCTTGGGGGAAGTAGGCGTGAGGAAGAACGTGATAAACCAGTTGAGAAGAGTACAACGGACCCCAGGTACTTGGTACGCGACCGTCTTGCGAAGCAGTAGAAATGTAATAAACACTTTCTTGAATTGAAGTCTTGATTCTGTTCTTCACTCTGAAAACTGATCACAAATCACAATAATTCCAAGAAAAGTCATGTGTACCATTTTTTGGGACAGAAAAGGCATTTTGCTGATTGTCAATCAGCAAAATAACAGCACGAGACCAATCAATCAGTGCACATGTTTACTGCAAAACCATTAAGAAATTGCACCGCTAATACAGAACAAGTGCCGAGGACTACTGTCAAAGTGTGTTTATTTTGCATGATAATGTATGAAATCTCTGCGAACATGACAAAACAACTCGTATTGTAATTTGAGACATGTTTTATCATCTTCCGTACAGATCAGACCTAGCTCCTAGTGACTAACGTCTCTTCGCACACCTAAAATCTTTTCTTGGGGTTCAACACTTTAACGAGGCTGATTAGCCGAAATAACATAACACATAGTTGAAAACACAAGCAGTAACCTTTTATGAAGGAATACAAAAACTTGTGCCATGCTGTCATAAATACCTACAAAATTTCGAAAGCTATGTAGAAAAATAGTTTAACAGTTTTAGATTTTTGTACAATAAATTTCTGTATCTGTACAAGTTTTTTTTATATAACCGAACGGAATTTTATCCTTGTTTGTGGAAATACCTTGTAATTCCCAACAGTTTGGTTCCTGTTAATTTTGGAAACATTTATTGAAGCACCGATAAATTTTTAATGAACTATTTGATGATAGTTTTGAGAAGCTAAATTTTTTAATGATAGTTTAGATCTTCAAAACTATTCAATTCAACTTGATGCAGTAACTCTGCAGTTTTTATGAAGATTTAATTTAAGAATCTTCCTGATTTTAGTAAATGGTTTGTGCATCGTTCTTATTATCGATAGATAATGAGTTTGAATTCTTACTAAACAGAAGATCTATTAAAGTTGTGCTAAATGTATTATAATTGCAATAACTTCCAAGTGAAATAATTGTGGGTTAGCTGGTCAATTATTGGCGATCTTCTATTTGATCATTACTTAAAAATTACGAAGACTCAACCGTTACCATTTGGCTGCTAGAGCCAAACCTGAATTAAGCACAAGAATATATGCCAATGAAAACGATTTGACGAATTAGTGTCTAATCCCTAACCTGATGGTTTGGTTTGGTTTTGTGTGGTTTACTGGTGCAAGGTCCAATACTGGACATTTCTGCACCGAACAATGTTTAAAACAAGAGACTCAAAAGACTAGTAAAATATATAAGATAAAGGATATTAAAAATCTATTAAAAGTTTATGTAAAAGATTAAAGTGGATAAAATTTAAATAGAATTTAAAAAACCTATTGCACGTAAAAACGCAAACAAATTTCTATGTGGTTTAGATCCAATTAAATCTGATAAAATTAAATTTGTTTTGTTAAAAAATACTAAGCGTAAATAATTGAAGTTAGGACAAATAATTAAAATGTGATGTACTGTATATGGTACATTACACATGTCACAAATCGGAGCACTCTGAGACAAGAATAAATGCTTGTGCGTAAATCGAGTATGTCCAATGCGAAGGCGTGTAAGTTTTGCATCAACTCTTCGTATAGGAACGTCTGGAAATGGAAGAATCCGAGGAGATATATTATGCAATTTGTTGTTTATCTGCAAATCCCAAGTTTTTTGCCAGTGGGACGAAATAAAGTCTTTGACAATTTGCTTAATGTCAGAGAATGTTAATGCTTTATGTAAAAGGTCAGTGGCATTTTTAGCAGCAGTATCTGCAAGCTCATTCCCAGCAATGCCAACATGACTAGGAACCCAACAAAACACAACATCAAATCCTTTACACTTCAATGTATTTAAAATATCTAATATTTCCACAATAACTGGATGACATTTGTCGTTAAAATGGTCTAATTGCATGATCACACTCCTGCTATCTGTATAGATACAGTACTTTCGATGAGAGTTGGATTGTATTAGTTCTAGAGCACGTAAAATTGCAACAGCTTCAGCTGTGTAAACAGAGCATGATGTATGAAGTTTATATTTGTAAAATTTATTTCCAATAACAATACCACAACCAACGTGATCACTTGATTTTGAACCATCAGTGTAAACAGGAATGTAGGAGGAAAATTGATATTGAGTGTATAAGAACATTTGTTGCAAAATAAGAGGAGCTGTTGCTGATTTACTGTATTCGGCAAAGGGATCAATTATATTAACAATAGGGGTGCTCCAAGGTGGAAATTTCAGAGAATCTGTAATTTGGATTTGCACATTGGGAAAATCAGATGAAGATACAAAAGAGTTTGTACGTTCATAGAATGGTAGAATATTATGTGGTCGTGCATTATAAATCCTTCTTAGAGAGGAGCAGACAACCATGGATCTCAAAGGGTGTTATGATGCTGATAACATTTTAAAATAATAATTTAGAGATAATTGCTTACGTCTCAGATCAAGGGGAAATTGGTTACAAATCACATAAAGGCTCTGAACAGGAGAAGTCCGGAATGCTCCAGAACAGATTCGCAAAGCTGAATGATGTACAGGGTCTAATTTGCGTAATACACATGACCTAGCTGATCCATAAATTGCACTACCATAGTCAATTTGGGATAAAATAACCGATTGATATACACGTAGTAAAGCTTTACGATCTGCACCCCAAGAGGTATGAGAGAGTACTTTGAGAATATTTAGTGACCTTTCACACCTCTTACGCAAATCTAAGATATGTGGTAGGAAAGTCAGCTTTTTATCAAAAATTAGCCCAAGAAATGATACTTGATTAGCCACAGGAATATTTGTGTCTGAAATCTTTATTTCTGGATCAGGATGAGGTCCAGTTTTTCTGCAAAAGTGGATACATTTACTTTTGGAAGGTGATAAAGAGTGCCCATTATCATTACACCAAGCAACAAGATTATTGACTGCAGTTTGTAATTGTCGTTCAATAAGTTGCATATTGGAACCTTGGCAGGAGATTTGGAGATCATCAACTTATAATGTTCCACGAATTGATGGTTGTAATACATGAAGAATATTGCTGATGCAAATATTAAAAATAGTAACACTTAAGACACTTCCCTGAGGAACCCCTTCTGATTGGATAAATGGATTGGATAAAACAGATCCTATACGGACATTAAAAATACGAGAATTTAAAAAATTCTGAATAAAAATTGGTAAATTTCCTCTGAAGTTAAAATTAAATAAAGTGCGAAGAACTCCATAACGCCATGTCCTATCATAGGCCTTTTCTATATCAAAAAAGATAGACACCAAATGATGTCTCCGCACAAAGGCATTCCTAATTTGTGTTTCTAGATATGCAATGTTATCAAGAGTGGATCTACCTTTACGGAATCCACTCTGATAAAGAGGTATGTACTGATTGTCTTCAAGTACATAAACAAGGCGGGCGTTCACCATACGCTCAAAAGTTTTAGCGAGGCAACTTGTGAGAGTAATTGGACGGTAGTTGTGAGGATCAGTTGGATCTTTCCCCGGTTTCAATATTGGAATAACTATTGCTTTGCTCCAGATACTGGGGAAAACATGTTCATTCCATATTCTATTGAACAGAACAAGAATGTTTTTTAAAGAATCATGGCTAAGATGACAAAGCATCTTATATGAAACACCATCTGGTCCTGGACTAGTATTTTTAGTTTGGGACAGTGCTCTCTGCAGTTCTAGCATAGAGAAGTTGCAATTATATGGGTGTATCCCTTTATCATGAAACTTTATAGGCTTCTTTTCAGCTTGTTCTTTAATCTTGAGAAATTTAGAATCATAAGAGGCTGGACTAGATACCCTTGCAAAAGTTTCACCTAAAAGATTCACAATATCATATGGAGAAGAGTATGTGACAGATCCTCTTTGTAATATTGGGATAGAGAAATCTTGATATAAGCCAGAAGTTGCCTTAACTTTCTTCCACAACTGTTTGCTGGAAGTTGATGATGTGATGGAAGAGACATATCTTATCCAAGATTCTTTTTGACTATTTCTTCGTACTCGACGAGCTATAGCTTTAGATTTTTTGAAGGCTACAAGGTTTTCTATAGTGGGACTCCTACGAAAAATAGACCACAACCTTTTCTGTTTCTGGTATGACACTTGACACTCATTGTTCCACCATGGTTTATGATGTTTGTGTGGAACTGGGGAGCGCTTGGGAATCGTGCTTTTGGCTGCATCTAGAAGTGCATCAGTAACTTTTTGTACAGCATCATCAATGTCCTCAGTTTGAACCATGCTGTCAGTAATCACAGCTAATTGGGAGTAGTGTGGCCAATCTGCACGATAATAAGAATAAGAAGAGTGGAAGACTTGTGGTCTACTTATACCAGTTTGAGTTACAATTAATGGAAAATGATCACTGTTATATAAATCATTTTCAACTCTAAAATTTAATAAAGGTAAAAGTACTGGTGAACAAATAGCCAAATCTAATGAATGGAAAGTTCTAGAGGGTTGGTGGAAATAAGTTATTTCTGTGGAATTTAAGAGGCAAATACTGTTATTTGAAATGAACTGTTCAATTATGCGACCACGAAAATTTGTATTATCACTACCCCATAAGGTGCTATGCCCATTAAAATCACCAAGCAGTATAAAGGGTGTAGGTAGCTGATCCAATAGATTGTTCAAATCACTTTCATAAACAACAATGTGGGGAGGCAAGTAAAGGCTACAAATAGTAATGAGAGATGTTGTATGTACGCGTACTGCAACAGCTTGTAGTGATGTGTTGAGGGGCTGGACAGAACTGGGGAAGCTACAAGACACAAGGATGCATACACCTCCAGATACGGCATCAGGAGTGACATCTTTTCTCACACAGTTATAACCACGCAATTTAAAACAACACTGAGGTTTCAAGAATGTTTCCTGAATGGCAAAACACACTGGATTATACATATTAATCATGGTTTTGATATCTTCTATATGAATGCGATAACCACGACAGTTCCAAGATAAGAAGGATACCATTAAATAAAATTAGATGTTCCGGCCTCGGAACAAGCCATCTGGGATTCAGATGAATCTTCACTTTGGAGTGTTTCATCATCTGAAGGATCTAACTTCACTGCACCTTTTTTGGAAGAAGTTACAGTTCTTTTACTTATAGAAGGTGACTTGTGGGACTCTTTTGCTTGCTTCAATTTTTGGGATTTTGATTTTGCGAAAGACTTTGGAGAAATATGTTTTAGAATGGGAGAAACATTAGTATTAAAAATATTTGAGGATAGTTTTGGAATTGGAAGACTTACACAATGTGTTTGGGTACCACAGGATTTCATAACTTTTTTGACAGCTTGTGAATAACTAATACCTTGTTGAGGGGTACGGGATGACACTACATGCCTTGCTTCGGGGTAAGATAAGTTTTGTTTTATTTTTACAGTTGTAATTTCCTTTTCTAATATCCATGTTGGGCACAACCGGGAGTAAGAGGGATGTTCACCACTGCAATTGACACATTTTTCTGGTAATTGACATGTATTGCTGTCATGTCCAACGGAAGCACATCTAGCACAAGTTAAGGTTCCCCTACAAGTATTTTTCCCATGTCCAAAGCGTTGACACTTAAAGCAACGCAAAGGGTTTGGGATATATGGTCGAATACTACAATTTAGGTAACCAGCTTTAATAGACTGAGGTAGTGTAGGTGTTGCAAATGTGAGTATGAGGTGTTTAGTTTTCATAATTGTGCCCTCTCTCCTAACTGTAATGCGTTGTACGTGACAAACTTTTTGGTCAACGAGATTATTTAAAATTTCCTCCTCTGAAACATTAAACAAATTATCAGCTGAAATCACTCCACGTGTAGAATTTAACCTAGTATGGGCAGATACTATAACATCAATGTTACCAAGACATTTCAGTTTTAGAATGGTTTCGGCCTGTTTAACTGATGAAACTTCTATCAAGAGATCACCGGATTTCATCTTGCGAACATTTTTGATATTTCCAACTGTAGCAATAAGACTTTTATTTATTAAGAAAGGAGAAACGTTATCAAAATTGCCCTCAGTTCTTTTAATGACAAAATATTTCTGATCACATATCATTTGTTGCTCCATAGGGAGTAAAGAATTAGAAGAATATTCCATAAGAAATTTGAATTAATTCAGGGTCCAAACGCACCACCCACCACGGAGCCCAACAAGGGGATGCAGGATAACTGCAACAGTGCTAGTCAGGCCCTATACGCTTTCAATACACCTCTGAAGTGGCCTCCACCCTTATCGAGTCACTCAGCAGATATATGATCGCTTGGTCCATTCAAGCCGATTGATGAGTTGAGGACCACAACACACCTCCCGTTTACCTGAAGCAGAGGCCAAAGTAATGTGTTGGTCTCTGGG
>JAPDSC010128846.1:1998-22925 GCA_026290005.1 Latrodectus geometricus
TATATATATATATATATATATATATATATAGGTGTGTGTGTGTGTGTGTGTAAAATGCCAATAATTATGCCATACCCTTTGCCCACCTCTCTTCTAACCCATGAAATCCAGTCACGTTTTGTGATCTCGATGGATCATCTTTTAAATTAGGATTGTAATTCATTACCTTCCGATTATGAGAATGACACTTTTACTAACTTTCCCATTTCTCTATCAATGCATTGTTTTAAAAATTACTTTTACTGGAATTTTAGTTATAGATAAGGAAAACATTAATACTTTTCACATTTACTAAAGTAACATTTAGATACTTTTGAACAATAATAACAGAGATTTAGATATCACCTGATTCATCAATTGTAGATGGAAATATTTTTTAAAAGTCGTGAGATACAAAAGCATGTGGGGGTCGTGGAATATAATTTTTATAATAGAAATGCCTCAGAATCTTCAAAACATTTTTGCATTTAAGTAATTAATTGTTTTTAAATTATTCCTCTAAAGTTTTATAAGGTGTTATAGTCAATGAAGTTCCTGAAATATTTAAAAAATATATTTGGGAGCAATATGATATTTTCGCTACCAAAAAGCAGAAGATTTTAGATAACTTCTACATATATTCGTTTCTTAAATGCGTAAATAAAAAAAACGTTATTATATTGTACTATGTTCATCTGTTATTCAAGTATCCTTGAAATTTAGAAATACTTTCATTTGCATATTGCTTAAAAATTGCCTTAAAATGCAGCAGTTTCTTAGGATAGTTTAAATTTTTGTGAAAGTTGATTGCTCTTTCAGAAAATAATTGTAGTTTACAGGCAAGGAGGAAACAGAAAATATTTTTACATATAAACCAATTGCTTTAGCACTCTATGTGTTAAAACACGAGCTTCGGTTGAAAAAGAACATACATTTTAACTTTCCTGCTTGCACTATTTTTGTAAATAAGTATTGGATACTCTAGCTGAAATAATCCTTGTAATCTTTTATAGAATATTGATACATTTTTTTATCATTAGCACGTACTTCCTTCATATTTTTTTTTTAACGGTAGCTTTCCGATAACTGACAATATTCATTGAACTGGTTTCTTTTTAAAATCACTTCAGAGTAACCTTTTTTGATTGCAAAGCTATGGTATTTCCAGAACCAAATAAATTTAATTTGGACGTGCATCAACATTCCATGAAAATTATCAGAATGTTCAAGTCCGGAAATAATACGGGGCCACATATTTTCATTCAGATAACAGGAATACCAAATTAGGATATCACAAAACTGTTTTCCTTTCTTGAATATTTCACTATATTTATAAAAAAAATACTTGCTTGAATTCTTATAAGCTTCATTTTATATTGAAATTACCCCAGAATAATTTCCTAAATTTCTAATACTTTGCGTCACGTCATCATGTATACGTGATTTATACTGTTTAACAATAAAAATGTTCAGATTCCACATCTGTATTACTTAAATATACATACTATCATCGCAAATAAGTCTCATGGAATATATTATGCGATATATATGTTCCATGAAACAGTTAGAACAACAGTTAGTAAAATTTATCTCTCAAAAAAATGTATCACCATATAGTATATTCGTTTTGAATGAGCTAATAGGGTTTTAAGTATCAATATTAGAGTGTTTTTAGAAATCATTTGAAATTTCCAAATTTTTACCCTCTCATGGTCAGAAAAATATTTTAAATAGTTTTATCATGTGATGCTCCTTACAACATTCTATTACCAACTATGATTGAGACTTTAGCTACTATTAACATTTAAAACTAATCACCTTAACAAACAATTTGTTTTTTGAAAAATAATTGTTAATAGTGAAATATGTCACAAAAGCATTTTTTATTTTTATAATTCCCTTTCTGTCTTGTAGATATTTGTTAATATTTTTTTTCATTTTTTAATGTAGGATGCATTTAAATTTGAAAAAGTAGTTTTTAATTTTATATCCCTGTATGTTAAAAAAAAATGTTAGTGCTAAATTTCACCTATTAACTTTCAGTTCCATTTAAAACTCGTATGATGAAACTTAAATAAAAACGTAACTAACAAAACATCCTTGAAAGCAGGAAAATACTTAAAAATTAATTTTTATGTTTTAAAAGTCCATTAAAGTTTTGGAATGCAATTATAAAGAAATGTATGAGATCATTTAGCTCTCTGATTTTTACATAAAATTTAAATTTTCACATAGCAATCCTGACGTTAATTACTAAAACAAGAGAAATTAATTTTTCTTAAGAAATATAAATGTTCATGAAGTTAAGTGGAAGTTTCTTCTTAAATTTTTAACATGTCATTACACGGATATGTATTTCGAAAAATTATTTTTAAAACATTGACGAGATGAATGTTTTAATTATTTTTCGTAATTTGAAAAATATTCCATATGCAAATGAATTAAATAAATTAAAACTGTTAATTTTTTTTAGTTAAATAAATTTTACAGAGTTATTTTCTATGGTTTTTAAAAAATTGGAAATAAGTGTCTCTATGTCTTTAATTGCAAATGTAATGAACATGAAAATTTAAAATATAGAATATTCTTTGTCTTCAGTGAAGGAGTTTCCTGTAAAATATTAAAATTTCTATTAAATAATAATGGAAAATCTTTTCCATTTGTATTTGTAAAAAAAAAAAAAAACACACAAAATTTATTAAATTTCAACCTAATAGTTTTTATGCGTTTTTCTTTTTTCATTTTTATTATGAAATCACATTTCGATCATTTACATATTTGTTACTTTTTGAAATTTTAAATCCTTTAAAATGTGACTTTAAAAAACAGAAATTTATGATGAGATGAGAATGACTTATGTATATATATTTTAATTAAATAGTTTTTGAAAAAACATCAATTTCATAACTTTTACAATCATGAAATTTAATTTCATAAAATATTTTACTAATTCTTATTGAGATAATACACAGCTCAAAATAATTAAAGGATATTGCAAATTTTATGTAAAATAAAGATATAAATGAAATGTTTTTTATCCGAAAATGGAAGAAGAGAATCACAAAGACAAATTTTTCTAATTTTCAAATTGTGGAGTATGCTAATTTTGAGGTCGACGCCAAAAGCGTCGCTTCAGCGGCACTGAATGAAATTTGATTTTTAACTGAATAAAAGAAAATGAAGACAAGGATGATCAGCATTCAGTGACTGCTTTGTTACGATGAATACGATGTCTTGGAGAGTTGCTAGTTGGTTAGAAGGGGGCTAAAGTCAAGCCGAAGTAAAGCAAGCCATTGGAGTTTCCCAAAGTGTAATTTCCAGGATCTGGAAACGTTTTTTGGAGACTGTAAGTGAAGGCCGAAGACCAGGGCAAGGTCGTAGACAAGCAACATTCCCCAATGAAGATCGTTATTTAGTGTTAATGGCTCGGAGACACCGAAATAAGAACGATACTCTCTTCCCCAACAACACCTTCGCTCAGTTACTGACATCACCGTTTTAACTCCAACTGTCCGATACCGACACCATGGTGTAGATCTGTATGCTCGCCGAATTATGGTATGTGTTAAACTAACATCAAGGCATTGTCGCGACCACAGGGAGGGGCAACAGAGCATGTGAACTGGAGGAGAAATGAATGGAGTAATGTCCGTTTTTCTTTTCATCCTGATGATAGGCGTATTTTCATCTGGAAGGACCGTGGCAGTAGGAATAATCCTTCGTTCGAGCACGAAAATGTCAGATAAGAACGTCGTGGTGAAGATGGTGGTGTGGCGAGTGTTGGTGTATGGTGGCATCTCCATTAACGGGCGCACATACTTCTATATCATTCGAGATGCATCTCTGACGGGTCGCGGATATAGGAATGAGATCCTCAAACCTATTGTAGTTCCTTACGCTGTAGCAATTGGACATGACTACATTTTAATGAACGATAACTGCAAGCCACATCGTGCTAACCTAGTGAAGGATTTCCTTTTCGAGGAAGGAATCGTGCGAATGGAACGGCCAGCGTTTTCTCCAATAGAGCACGTTTGGATGCTCTAGGAAAGCGAGTTGCTGGCTACCAATCACCCCTACAAACTCTTCAATAAAGAGAAAGAGCTCTTCAGGAAGAGTGGGACCGAATACCCCAACTCGTGATTAATAGCCTCATTGATTCTATGCCTCAAAGGTGTTCAACGTTGCTGGCCCTTGGTGGAAACCAAACTCTCTACTGAAAATGATTTCCTTTGAAGAAAACACCTTATTTTATTCTTTTTTTTTCTCATATGCATAAATTGTGTTTTTTCCTTTTGTACGCAAATGCGCAATAAAATGCATTTTTTTCTGCCAGTCATGTGTAATTCATTCTCATATAACTTACTACGTCTGTTGACCATGTTTCAATAAGCTAAAAAGTTTCCCAGTCACAAGATCCCTTAAAACCGCAATATCTTTTAATTGTTTTGAGCAGTGTAATTTTTTGAAAAAAAAGTGAAAATATACTGAGAATATACTGAGAACTAGATAAACAGAAAATATACTGAGACCTAGATAAACTGAAAAATAATTTATATAAAGTATTTTTCAGAAATGAAATGTATTTAATTTAGATACGTATTTCGGATATATTTCTGAATATAATTTCTAATAAAAAAGATATTTTTAACGTAATTTCTTTATTATAAGAAATCTATGTTCAGAATACATAGCAAAAGAAATGTTTTTAATGTAAATAAATTTTATTTTAGCACTTTATTAAGGAATAAGCCCATTGAAAATTTTCACTTTTCTCTAATGTGTATTGAAACAAATAGATGAAAACTCCATTTTTGATCCACATTTTACATAGTTTTCTTTTAGAAAGCTCAATTGTAACTTCTTTGATTCCCATGCATTAAAAATGAAAATAAATTAGGAGCTACTGAAATAACTTAAACTTCACTGGAAATATGTTGTGTAAATTATTGATGCTAAATTAGGGGCAAATGTTTTCACAAAAATGTTTGATGAAATAGTACGCAAATGCTGTAATGCATTAATTATAACTTATCTACCTTTACAAAAAATACATGAAATTAAAATTTTATTTGATGCAATTAATGTTGACATAAATTATACAGTTAGGAACATCATTTTTAATGAAATAACTAGATCCATTAATGTGGAAAAAAGGTGTTACATAATTTATGTTTTATTAAATTTAACTTTTTAATTTTTTTTTCTAAATTTTATTAATATTTTATCAAATATAATGTTTTTCACACAAAAAGAAATTTACATTTGTAGATATATATCTAAATTTTAAACAAGCAATATATTAATTAAGTAATACCCATATTAAAAAATTAACTTTTACTCATTTATATAACGGATAGGCTTACTAGTACATAATGAATAATATTATTAATAAGCATTTCAGGACATTTCTGTTTTATACTAAACAACCATCAAGTTTATCCAGGGGAGTGAAAATATCAAGTCAAACGTATAATGTGTTTTCTTTCATAAAACCTCCATGTAAAACAGAATGTATGATATTTGGTAAAATGTGATTTACGAAGGAATGTTTGTAAATCCATTTCAATCAAAATATTTACTAAAGTCAGATAGAAGATTTATACAGTTAAAGCAATAAATTAGACTTTTCCATTCTTCCGAAAGAATTCTTTATTCTTGTAGAAAAGTGAAGTTAGAAATATTGAACAAATGTGCAGTCTTTAGCTGAATTTGGTTCACCCAATGTCAGTCTGATGTATGAGTGATATAACCGTTTTCAAATCTTCACATAATATACAAAGAAAAGTGAAAAAGAAATCCTTGCTTTAAAATTCCAGCTTCCAAAAAAATATTCAATAGATATAAAACATATTATATCCGTTTTCAGCTGGGGATTTACGAAGAATATATATTCATTCCGAAATTTTTCTACCTGAATTCATTTATTATTTCTGCCATAAGGGTTTAATACACCCTGTATATTTTTAAAAAATAAAATATATATTTGAAAATATCAGTGAACTGAGTTAGATATATATAAAATTTTTACGTTGCTACAAGATTTTATTAAAAATGAAACTAATGCAATATTCTAATAAATCGTTCCAATTTTTGTCATGTATGATGAAAAATATTTATTTAAAAAAAAATAAATAAATGATTATTTTTAGAGAAAGTGGTTTGAATTACTTTCTCTGGAATCCAACAAATTTATAAGAACTTTACGGAAATATTTTATTTCAAAATACACGTATAATAATAAATTCGGATTATATAAATTAAAATATATCAAACATTTGATCGACTTTTCATACTTTCAGTAATTATTTGCATTTCAGAACTTCATTTTTAAAGCAAATTTTTATAATTTTTGAGTAATGTTTTTCAATATGATTTCATTTCAAAACATATTCCATAGTATTTCAATAATTCATAGGATTCATTATTACACATTCATTATTACATTAAAACAAATGATTCATCATATTGATATTAAGATTGTAATGAAACTTAAAGTACAAATAATCAAAGTAAACTTGAGATAAATAAAATATAACTTAAAATAAAACCATGTTTTCTCATTAATGACCATAGTAGTAAAATTTAATGCCATTATGTTCTTTAATGTAATTATCATTTGTTGAAAAGTTTTCATGAATAAATGCTAAACTAATTTGATTTGAAAAAAAATTCAGTATATATTTAAGAAGTAATGCACAATTTTTAACTTATTACTATTTAAGAAATTGTAAACTTATTCAGAATTTTTTATTTATTAACATCTCACTCAGAGACTGCAGTGGTCTGATTGCTTAAGATGGTGTTCTTATTAATTATTGGTACTGAGTTCAAAGTTCAACTGAATCAATGATCCATCAGTATGATAGGTTTTTGGTTCAGTCATAAAACTATTTTTCTATCTGTTCTCCAAGTGAAATAATGCCTCTGGATCTGACAGGAAAAGTATTAGGTTATTTTCCTTTGACTCTGATCCTAAATTAAATTACGAATACAATTTCATAGCAGCTTATATTTCACTGGTGCAGCTAAATGCAGGGCTATGTATTGGGAAGTATTACGGTGCAATAACAACAAGTTTTATTAAGAAATAATTATAACTCATTTATTCAAAAGAGAAATCAATTGTCAACTAATATATAATACCAGTGACTTACATGTTAGCTATAAAAGTTAATATGCGAAAATGTTTAGTGTTGATATTATTAATAAAATAATACTAATTTAAAGAATTGCTAATATATAAGACATAGTACTATTAATTTCATTTTATGTTATAGTGGAAATATTTTATGTTAAAAGCAATTACTTTATTTAACTTAAAGAAAAAATTTTTGATTTAATTTTGGAGATCCCTTAAATTTTAAAAACCACATCTAAATTGAACTTTCAATTATTTAATTTTATTTGTTATTATTTATTTTTTCCTAAATTATTTAAAAAAAAAACATTCAAAATAAATTTTGGTTTAAACATGAAAAATTTTTGAACACACAAAATTCTACAAATAAAAAATAAACAAGATAAAATTTTTAAATTAGCAATAAATTTTGAAATTGAAATTCATGATTAGGAAGGGACTTTTTATTCTACCATTTTTCGGTTTTGAGATTATTTTAGTTATTTGTATTGATACTTTTTATGACATCGATAAGTTTAAAAATAGAAGTGGAAAAAATAAAATTGTACTATTCAAAAAGTTTTATTAGAAACTTCATGCTATAATTGCAAAAAAAATGTGAATTTCGAACAAAAGTTACGAAATTTTCAAATGTGTGTAAGACTTAATAAGTAATGTAAATTTTGAGAAGATAGAAATAAAATTGCAGAAAAAAGGACTTGATCGTGCACAAAAGGGTCGGTACCCGCTCCAAGCTGAGACCAATATTTTAGGAGGTTATTTAAGAGGCTTCTCTACGTCTATTCTGAGGTGCCATTGGAGACGATTGTGTTTTTAAAGACAAGAATATTCAGCTACACCGGAATTTTACTGTTCAGAAATTACTGGAGAGAAGAGATATCACTCAAATGGATATACTATTCCACACCTTTGCTTTAAATCCCATAGAACAAGTAGGAGATACTTCTGGATGAGGACTTGAAGTATGATTACATCCTCCGTGGGACACTCAACAACTGAAATAGATCTTAATCACAGAATAAGGATTTTTACCTCAAGAACTGTTGTAAATCTGGGGCTGAGCTTGGAGTTAGGAACCGAAGTACAACCACTGTAAAGAGAAGAAGTCTCAAACCCCATTCTAAGAAACATCTGCTTGTTGTTCATTTTTTTAGATCAAACGTCATTGCATTCATTTTTGAGCAACAACACTTCCGTCATCATTTGTGTGTAAAATGTTATTTGTATTTATGAGTTTCATGTGTTGATTATGAATTATGTCACAAAACACATTTTGCTTAAGATTTGCACATGTAGAGTATATTATAAACTCATTAAATTATACATTAAGAAAATTTAGTAAACTATTCGTAATATTTAGGGTCAAGAACTTATTTTAAATATAAAATTTTTCATCATAAATTTTAAATATTTGTCAACATTTCTTGAAAAAAAGGGATAATAATGTAACGAAAATTTGTAATTTTTTTTTGAGTGATTTGAACTTGGATTTGCTACTTTGTTTTTCACTCCGAATTTTTTCATTCAAGAAATTGAGGTATTATTGAGTGAGCAAAAAAGGAGTGAGATAAAATGTTTGAAATTCAAATAATCATTCTTTTAAAGAAGCCACGCGATTTTTCCATTCGGTGTGTTTTATACTTTTTTTCCAATAAATCTGCTATAAATAGAAGTAATTAATTCCAAAAAATGCAGTTATTTAGGGAACTATTTCAAATAACAATTCAACTTGTAAAGTAAGATTTAAAATTCAATCATAATATCATTCAGAAGAATAAGAAATAAGCAAAATATTTTATCTGAAAATATCGGAAACATTCAAACATTTTTGAATAATACGTACTTTAATAATACGCACATAATAATATGCACTTAAAAGCATTCAGATTTTTGAGGATAAATATACATTTTCTCTCCAAATAAAATAAATATCGATATGTTTTGTTTATGTCATTACCTTCTCAGGAAACTTTTCTGTTGAAATAAAAACAAATATTTATTTCGAAATTAATGTTTTTTTATTAAAAATTTATTCAAATATATTGGGACACTCGATTTTTAAAATAAAAAGTGAAACTGATGCAAAATAATTAATTTTTCTGAAACATTTGTGATTTTATGGACATTTATCAAATATTTTAATAATATTATGTGATTATGAAACTAAAAGAAATCCTTGGAATAAAAACATTTATGTGATTAAATAAAGTTGGTTTTATAAGTTTTCTGCTTATATTTATTTTAATTTAGATGAATATCACATAAAATAATCAGAAGTTTACGTTTAATATTGTTCTTTGCTCTGAGAGATAAATATTTTTTCATCGAGATTGATTGGGAAAGTATCATTGCCAAAAGTGGATATCTATCATATTTCAGCATCCCATATTGCAGTGGATCTCGTTATTGAATACATAATTTGAATACATAATTATATAATTTGAAAAATATTATTTTAGATAATATTCAGAATTATTATAAAATAATATTCTGTTGGGATGAAAAAATGCATTGTTTTATTGAATAATGACTGTAGTTTTCCATGACTCGTTCAGTATCAATCATACAATTCAAATTTGTGTTCGTTGGAAAAATCCCATTTCGCACTAAAAATATATTTTACTGTTCATTATTTGGCTCATTCATTTTTACGGTACAATGCATTAAAAAAGGAAGTCAACAAAGAGAAACGACAGTATATTCACAGTTTCTCGTTGATAAAGGTAGAAGAAAGATACTGCTTTACTTTAATATTATTTCGACTGTAGTAAAATGTATCGTAGTATACGGAACATAACTATGTGTTTTCGGTAAAATTTAATTTTCTAAACAGAGGAAATAAAACAAGGATAATAATGTGATAATTGACATAATTTTATTTGATGAAAATTTTATTGCCTTGAATTTCATTTCTACTAAGAATATGCATATTTTAAAAATGTATTTTTTAATGAAAATCATCACTGAAAAGAAATTATTGTTACCATGCTTACTTTTCCACGTTTGTAGAAATGACATTCAATATTTTTTTTCTGTTTAAATTTGGAATATTTTTATTCAACTGAAAAAACTGCAAATGATTGTAATTGAATTGCATGATTCAAAGTAAATGGCTATAAGAAAAAATCAGGATACTTATTTTTTAGAGATTTGGGTAAGAGGTAATAAATAAAGATCAACTTATACTAAAGAATACAGAAATTATAGTAAAGGTTTAACAAATTTTTCATTTATTTGACAGTTTGCAACAGACAGAAAGGAAAGTTAAAGCAAGCTATGAACATAAAATTATTTAATAAAATAAATACAAGGACATGCTTTATAATTTAATAAATATATACATATTTTTCATAAGCAATATATACATATTTTTCATAAATATATACATATTTTTCATATTCTCTGTGAAATCGCTCTGATTATAAATTGTGTTTCATACACGAGCATTAAAATATTTAAAATCTAAAGACAATTTTGAATTAGTATAACGATTTGTATTGTTAATAATTTTAGTTAATGATAATGATGAACGTTGAAATTTAGAAAATAGTAATATATATGTTCAACATACAGAGCATAGCCAACTATTTTAAATGTAATGTTATGCATAGTTATACATGTTATGCATAATGTTAAGCATGCTTAGAAAATACAAGCTGTAATAGTTTATGTGAATCATATCGAATTTATCAATGATTTGCATCAATTATCATAACACATAACTACTACAGTAAGTGCAAATGCTTTGTAGCATAACTTATTAGTAATATTAGTTATGAAGTTTTATGAAGTTTTAATCGCGGCATCATTTTAACTTAAATAAGCAGCCTTGAGAATTTTAGTTTCTAATATGCTAGTCAAATATACTTTATTAAAATATAAAATATATCCTCACTAAATCAACAAACGCATTAAAATTGGAATCAGATATCAGAAGAAAGTAAGGCCAGCAAACTTATAAGGGGTATTTCATTTTATCTACCAGAATTTTTCTTTTATTACGTGGTCCTTTCTCTTATTATATTATAATAAAGAGCGGTTATTACATGAACTGTCTTATTAAAGTGACTCAAGAGAATACGTCTGCTCAACCAAAAATAAAAGCAATGCAATAGAGAAACGTGCACAAAGCAATAATCAGGTGATTTACATTTACCAATAAACATAAAAATTCAAAAATTATGTGCGAAGAAAAAATTATTTTACGTGAACTCTGCAACAAATTTATTTATTTTTTCATACCACTAATAAGACATTTTAGTATTTAGAAGTTATCAGTACTATATATACATTTAAGATAAAATTAAATTCTGTGGAAGTTATTTGTCACTGGTGAAAAATTAAACTACATCAAATCATCAGTTTCTAGGAATAATAAGAAAAATTAAAATATATTTTAAAATACAACTATTTCTCAGTACAAATATGTGTCCTTTTAATATAATGTCCTCTAAATAACTATTTATTAATATTTAAATTTTGAATCTTCCATAACATTTAAATCTGTTTTTATAGACATGAAAATATCTTGCAAAAATGAATGTGTAACTCATTGTATGTATATGATATATACACATAAAATGCAATTATTTGATACATCACAATCAAATTTTAGGGTCACTATAATGATAAGTAAACCAAGTAGGCTATACTTTATGTAATAAACAACACTGACTTCATTTATAGATTGGCTAATTGTAATTAAAAGTAAAAGTTATGACACAATTCAGAATATTACAAGTCTTCATTTATATTTCCTTAAATATTATTACAAATTTAATTTATAAATTTTAAAGAAAAATGGTTTCTAAAAGAAAAATATTTTAGAAGTATTAGAGAAAAAGTAAATGTTACACTGATTAATAAAATATCTTATGTTAGATTTTTACATTTTTGGTCATTTAAATATCTATAACTAACACTCAGAAAATTTAAGAAACAATTTTACAGTGCTTCCCATTCACATTGATGTTAAGCAATAAATGTTTTGGTAACACTAATAATCAATTATTTCATTATGTTATTCAGGGTTTTGACAATTTCAGCTTCGGGACTAATGATTAAAAGCGAGAAAAATGTAACCCGGTGGCGATTAAAAATATGTTAATATAAATGAAAATGTAAAAACAGTGATAATAGTTAAAGCTCAAATAAATTTTAGGCACAATGTATTAAGATACATTTGATTAAGTGCAATAAGTAAAAATGAATGACGATGGAGAGATAAATTTATTTTTGCCTACTTCTTTTCATCATGAAATTTTACCCTTAATTAGAATATGGATGTATTATTATTTGAGATATTACTTTCAAAGCAATATAGAGAAGCAACACATATATGCACACCACTCTTTTCTGTTATTTTTAAAGTAATTTGCTATTCCTTTGTCGAAAATTGAAAAAGAATGTACATACATTTATTGTTGCCTGAGGAAATAATAAAATAATGTAAATTATAAATGTTTAGTTATCTAAAATGTTTAGTTATCTATTAATAATAAGTGATACTTATATTTAATGCATATTCAAAGGAATATGTTAAAGAATTGTGTGTGTGTGAGATGAAAAAAAATTATGTTAAAGGAAATTAAAAATTTATGTTAAATTAATTGATTTTACTTTGCTGAGATTATTCATATTTTCTATTCACCAAATTTGTTACATTTTAAAAATTACTTAAATAATAATTAAAAAATAATACGATTAAAAAATCCTGTATTATTTTCTATTTGATTTTTGAAAAACAATAAGCGTTTAATTGGTATGGAAATTAAAAATTGTACCTTACGGAGAAGGGTTATATAATTTTGCAATTTATATTATTTAACATAGATGTGATAAAGCTCTACGGTTTGCATTCATGTTTAGTAATTTTCAACTGTGCACTCTCATTTCAAAACAAGGATGTAAACCTTAAAATTAAAATTATACAACTAAATAATTTATCATTTTCATGAGCTATTTAATATAATTATTAATGAATTTTAAGTGTAATTTCTGAATTAGTAATTAGTGCTTAAAAATGAAAACTTTTTTTCGAATACAAAGTGTGGCAAGTAAAACCAATCCATACTAATATTATAGATTAATGAATTTTTTTACACTTATTTGCTTATATATTATATTTTGTTTTTATTAATAAAATACCAAAGTGTTAGGTCCATATTTTTTGAGACATCAATGAACAGGGAAGTTGATAGGGGAATCTTCGAGTAGTTTATTCAAACTTTCCAAAAGGGAAACTTCAATTTTATTATTTTCAGCAGGACAGTGTATATGTAATAGATCAGATAATGATTGTCTCGAGTGTATGAAATGTTTGAGGAAACAATCAGCAGAGGTTCGTGCCGTTTGTAGACTGTTAACGGGAAGAACACATGCGAAACAAATCCACACATAATTGAAAAATTCAAGATCAGTATTCAGGATGTCATCAATAGAATCACAACACAAGAACTCTGGCAGGATTATAACTAAATATTTTAAACGTGCTCATAAATGTGGTAAAGCGCGTAAAGGACACTTTTTTTTCAGCATCTACAGTGAAAAGTTGTAATTATATTTAATGCATTATATTTTATTTTATCAGTTGTCTTTACAGGCCAGTTTTATGTGCCACACTATTACTATAAATTTGATCATTATTTAATAAGCATAATTTAATATCATTAATAAATTAGAGTCATCTAAAAGAGAAACTATATACATAATTAATGATAAAAATTTTCAATGAAATGTGTTTTCATAATTTTTATATTTATGTTACTTATTATGAATCAAATAATTAACATTTTGTTGAAAAAACAATAATTTCTTACTCTTCTAATCAATAATAATTTGCTTCGTTAGAAATACTTAAAAAGCTCTGAATATTCTGCTAGAAAAAAAGTTATAAATTTAAATACTAAATAATTTTTATTATTACCTCTCTCAAATTTCTTACTGTTGTTCAAATTATAAGTTATAGTCAATATCACTGTAAATTATTCTATATAATGCGGGTATTAATTTCAGTGAAATAAAGACTTAAAAAATGTCAAATAAAAATAAGTTTAAGATTTTCTTTGCTTGGATTATTTTGAAAACTTTCCATTTTTATTGGAAAACGTTTACATGCAAAAAAATGGTGGGTGTACATTAACAATATTAAATTTAAGTTTAACATTTTTTGGATTAAGTCAATTGTTTTCTCGATATATATTTCTTCTTGAATATTGAACTCAAAAAATGCTTGGAATATTTTTCATATCAAACATTTGAAAACTATATTGCTGTTTTGCTACTATACATAAACTGTTTTACACTAAGTTTAAGAAACGCAATTTTTAGAAATATTGATAATTAAATTATGAAATATTTAGAGCTTCTAAAATATTTGTGAAATTAAACTTTAATAAATATTATTTTGCATAAAATTTGCGTTCTTTAATTCAGATTCAAGACAATTTTTGTTCTTCCAATAAAATATTGTCACTATTTCTTCATGTAGCTGGATAAATCAATTTAAATAAAATCCTTGAAAATCTTATTATTTACAGAAATATTAATAAGAAAATCAAACACAAAACAATGAAAAACAACATCCCAATTTTTAATGATTTACATGTGTCCTTTTTTATGCATAATAGTTTCAAAATCAAAATTTTTTGGAAATTATGATTAAATCTATGACAATGATTTAGTACAAAAAATAGTATTTAATTCAAAAATAATGCAAATCTTAATATTGTAATATGATATTTTTTTACCAGGTGAATACCCTATTTGCTACTTTCTTCATTATTTTATTTACACTCTATTATATATTTATCTGCAACTGGACATAGAAGGAAAGAATAAAACTTTGGCAGCAAAAGTTTTCTCTTCTAAGTACAACGAAAAGTCCCCTAACTATATTATTCTATTCACTTTATCGGCCATTCGTGATGTTGTAAATAACTGTATTCCAAGTGAGACACTTGGTGCCAAAAGAGTTACCAAAGCAATATAAAGCAATCTTCCAGAGAAAATATAAAAATCGATTGAAAACGAATTTATATTATGATTTAAAATTTTCTTTTTTGAAATTAAAAAAATGATAATCAAACTTACGTTTTCCTTATAATATATAATTTAATGTAATTTATTTTAAATTTTTTATTCTATGAAATACATGTCGTGTATGCGCGTTATCACAAATGATAACATGCCCTAACATTTTTATAGAAGTTCAATCTTGAATGTAATAAATTTCAGTATTTAAATAAAAAATTAATGTTCTATTTTAAATTAAAAAAAATAGTGCACACTGTTTGCTGAATTTTGAATAAAATGTTTCGTTATTTATTAGCTTAGCCGCTTTCTCAAGAAAATATTATAGCATATTTAGTGTGTTTAAAATAACGTTTTCAAACTGAAACCTAAGTTTTAATGTAACTCTTAATAAATACATTAAACCATTTTATTTTAAAATTAAATTATCAACAATTCAATTAAACAATTTTATTACCAAATATAGTACAAAATCATTATCAAGTACATATTTTAAAATATTTTTTTTAACGTTTAATATAAGAAAAATAATAAATAACAAATCATTATAATTTCTCCAAGCATAATAACTGTACATATTTTAAACACATATCATTTAGATCAGATTAGGCTTGAAAAATAAAATACCAAATAAATTTTTATAAAGTAACTTTAGATTTAGAGAAGTTACAACAAGTGATTGATAAGCTCATCACTCAGTAAGTAAAGAGAAAATTTAAATAATGGAGAAATAACTTTATTATATGTCAAAAAATCCATCATCTCCATTAATGCTTTTGAAAGTTTGTTCTGTAAGACAGGAGTTCGGTGTAATATGAGGAGAACTTATTTATCCACACCAAGTTATTGTGTATTTATGTCAGCCTTTGTTGACCATGGAAATTGAATTTCGCACTCCACTTCAGATAAACGCTATCAGCACTTTCGCAGTAACAAATCCGGAGCCGTAAATTAATATTCTTTGAGTCATCATTTGCATAATTTGTTATTTTCTGGTTGAAAATATATTTAAACACCCCTAAAGTAATTTATAATAAATGATATTTATTTTACTGAATTACATTGAATTTAAATCTTGACTATGCTTACAGTGTTTCTCTTGAAAAAACAAGTACTAAATGTTTGTTCATTGAAACTACTATTAACTAAGGCAGTTATCTTAAAAACATGTTTTACCCCATATTTACAGATCTAGAAATAAACTTGTTATTATTTTGGAAATTCCCGTATTTGATTCATTAAAAACATAAAATTCTTTATCCTTATGGAAAAACAAACATGTTAAAATAATTAGGGCCATTACAGATGTCTTTAAAATTAAACGAAATTAACAAACGTTGCTATTAAAATGCTAAAAGTATGTAATATGTTTGCAATTTAAAAAATGGAATAAACTTTAAAACAATAATTTTTTATGGTTTTTCAGCATTGATATTGTTCTTAATAGTAACGGCAACAATACTTCCAAATGATTGGACATGCATTTGATAAAGTATCAAGTATTCAAACATATTGAAAATGGAAACAAACTATTTTTTTAAGTTTTACTTTATTTTATGTAATTTAAAATACTTATTAAAATTTGCTTATATTTAATCTCAAGATGGTTTTTATATCACTTAAGAAGAAAACATGAAATATATTTTGTATATGCCATGAATCATAAGATATCTCGAGCACCAATAAGATAATTTAAAATAAGTGGCTTCTGCATATTAAAAAATTATTTTCTAGAAAACAAAAGCAAATTCTTTATTTTATTTTTCAATGAAATATTAAAGATTAAACTATTCAAAATAATGTTAATCTTATAAAATCCGTTGGTCAAGAAATAAAACACACAACTTGTAACACAAAATAAAGTAGAAAAAAGAAATGAAAGAAGAAAGATGGAGATAAATTTTTATAAAATATAAAAATGACAAGGATTTGTATGATTTAAATATAAGCATATTTTGCTCTACATAAATAGAGCACAAATAAAACAAATACATCATTATTGTTAGTCCTTACATGTAAGTGTATATAAACCTTGTCCAAAAGTATATTTTAAGAGATCATTTTAATTTCCATTTGTATGAATATTGTTCTGTTGGTTGATCTCCTTGAGTGATAGAATATTTAGCTAAACTCTTCCAACTCCGATATACCAAAAGAAATCATTAAAAAATACGAATTTTAATTTAGGAAAGAGAAGATCTTTTCACATTAAGTAAAATATTCATGATTCAAATTAAAAATAAAATTTTATATCGAGCAATTAATTTTTAAATATGTTCTTCAATTTCTATCAAGTTATTTTTCTTAAAAGTTTCTTATTAAATATTTTCAGTATCATAGTATATCATGATAAAAATGTTATATAATCGGTCTAGTTTGAAAAGGAGAATAATGTTGATAATGCTTTGAATATTAACTATATAGAAAAGAGTAAAAGAGTAGGTTTACCAATTGCGTACAGTATATATACATTCTTTGAAAAAAGAAAAATAATAAATAAATAATTCAAAAACGAAACAGTAAAAACTACTTTTGATATATTAATCAAACTTGCAAATAATTACCTTTTCAATCCCAATAAACAATTCGATTTCTGATGAGCAGCTTTTAAAATGTAAACAAGTAATTAAGACGGAAAAGTATCTTTTTCCAAATGTACAGTTGTGATTTCCCACAGAAATAACAATTGATGTTATAACGAAGATTTTGAAGATCTTATAGGTGACTGAATAATTTCTAAAGAAGTCACATTGTTGGAATCCGTGAAGCTATGTCGTTAAACTGAACAATGGGTCCCACCTTCAACGTACTGACACCGCTAAGCAAATGTGCTGGCAGCAATGATTGCTGTGACGAACTTATCGACGAAAGGAAGGTTCTGGAAGATCAATTGTTAGCAAATGCGAGAATAGATCAGATAATTGTTAGCAGACTTGAACTGTGTTCCAATGGTATCATTGTTTATTATTCAATCTATTACAGCCTCATCCATACGAAAGGTACCCTTCGTCGTACCTTTCGTCATTTAACGGTGACTGGTAAAGGCGTGGTTACGACTTCTGGTCTTTAAGACGTCTGAATTGACTTCACAAAATAGGCGAAATCATTTGGAGTGATTTCGCAGCCGATCATCATGTTTATCATGAAATTGCCAGCCATAGTTGCATTTGCATTGTGTTCAGCAGTGTGAATCTGCTTTATTTTACAAGAAGATAACAATTGCATTTGTGTCTGGAAAGGCTGAGTCAAGCGGTCTCATTATGTGTTTGTTTACAATGGCATACAACTATTACTCATGGTGGTAAGGTGTTCTCTCATACGATGCTAATCATACGACAATAGGTAATTTCTAATCCTCCTTCACACATCTTCAGGAGCACAAGGTATATTAATAATATCCTGCGGCCTATTATAATACCTTTCATGGCACATCATCTGGAGGACAATTTCCTACAAGGTAATTCCAGGCTCCATTACGCTGCTATCTCTGGACAGCATTTTCGATGTATTAATAATCTGCCCTGGCCGGAAATGTCATCAACCCTATCACTAATCAAACATTTCTGAGATATGGTAGGATCTTGGATTCGTGCACTTTAAATTAATGCAGATCTGATGTCTGGCAAAATGTATTACAGAAAGACATAAGAAGAATGTATAAATCTTTGTCAGAGTATATATAATCATGTATATCCCCACCAGATGCAGTTCCCCAAAATACTGATTTGAACCTTTAAATGTTATCCAGAGTCTTGGGTGCACATCCTGTGGCGTTGAACTATCTATTATTTCATTAAAAACAAACACTTCATTCTTACTGCAATTATTGTTTTGCAAAAGAGTCTATAATGTATACTTACATATATATGTGTTTGTGTGTGTGTTGTATCATAAAAAGCTTGTCAGAGACACAAGGAAGGTGACCAAGCTGTAGCGGATTAAGCATAAGCCATGGTGCGCCACTAAGAAGTTAAAGAAAACCACAAGAATGAAAACCACATGGAATTAACCACAAGGAAAAGAGTGATTCTGTAAGCCTTGGCGTTTCCTGATTAAAGGAATAGAGGCTATTCCTGATTTTTCTAAACGTGCAAATGAGGCTTTCTTTGCCTTTCTACAAGTCCGTAGGAGTATTTGTATTGGTTTAAATTTTGGAGTTCTCCTCAGTGTCTTCTTTCTGTAAACAATATCATAATTTTGACATTAACCGTCTTGACATGTAACCTGCATTAGTATTTTTAATATGTTCTCTTCAAAGATTCTGAGAGACCAGAGAACAAATATTGCCCTAGTTAATTTTCTGTGCATTTGTAATAAATGCATTTGCATTTGCAATAAATAATTAAAACAAGTGAAAATTTACAGAAAAATAATTCATTTTATAAAATAGCGTTTAAAAAGTGTAATTTTAAAGCATTTCAATGGATCGCTCTCAATAATTAATTAAATTTTAATGGGCATTTTACTTTTAGAAAATTTTAATATTACATTAATTAAAAATAGATCTCCCCGTTTCTTACGAATATATGAAGCATCTGTAAAATATAAGAAAAAAAAATTGAAAAAAAATTATAAAAAAAAATAAAGGCACAAATTTTATCATACTGTGTAACACAGTGTTATTTTCTATTTAAATATATTTATAAATGCACAATAGAATTAACTTTATATCAAAACTTTCATTTGAGGAAAAAAAAAAGAAATTATTAGGATATAAATAATTACAATATTTGAAAGACATGTCTCTTGATTATAAAAAGAAAATGCATACATCTTATTAACTTAAATTATTAAGAAATTCAGTCTTACAATTTGTTCAGAAATAAAAAAATTATTTAAAAATATTAAGCTCATTTTAGTTAAATTAACAAAGTCAGTATTTTCGTACAACTAAGAAAACGAATTAAAGAAAATGCAATTTTAAATTGAATTGAAACTCAAAAAAGCCTCGATGATTCTTTTTAGGCTTCTAAGCGAGGAAAAACATTTTTTGGAAATCTGATTACATTTACAAATTAAGTTTGGCTACAAAATATTTTAGACGTAAACATTATTTTAAAATTCTGGCATCTTAATTTTTTTTTCTTGTTCAAATATTATCTCTGTAATTTATTCAATTTAAATAAATTTAGAATGAAGATCAATCTTTAAGTTTTTGCTTTAATTTAAGATGGTATTTGAAGGTGGTATTTGAAAAACAATGATTAGAAGATTAAAAACAAAGTAAGGCTGAGAAATTATTTGTTAATATGTAGCTACAATGAAGTAGACTAGATTTTATTTAGTCTTTTTTTTAAATTAAAATGATAGTATTTTTGATTATTACAAATTTAATTATAAAATGGTATATATTTTGAAATCCGTTATCTTTAATTGAAACATTTTCCTTATTTTTTTAATGAGTTTAATAAAAAAAATACAATCATTTGTTTGAAAATGAATGCTTTGCATTATCCAATAGTTTCAGCCATTTTCGTATCATATTTTTTAAGTGAAATTAAACAGTGAAATTCCATGTGTTTTTTATTCTTTTCATGCTAAAGACAGTAATCATAAAAATAATTTATTCAATACTTTAAGAATTTATATAAATTTTTCATATCACATTTTTCAAACGAAACTAAACAATGAAATTTCACTTCCCTATTATTCGTTTTATGTAAGAGACAGTAATGATAAAATTTATTTATTCAATACTGTAAGAAATTATATAAAATACTTAAAAAAATTTTGAATTAATTAAATTATTTTGCATTCTTCATTTCCTCTAAAAGTG
>JAPDSC010128859.1:1942-13107 GCA_026290005.1 Latrodectus geometricus
CGATAGAGCACACCTAGACGAACATTTTTGAATAGGGAATGTAGTGTCCCTGACGCGATGGTAAGGCGCTAGGCGCTTGTGAAAATTTGGGTGCCGAAATTCGAAACGTCATAAAAACTAGGGAAATGGTTAGATTTTCTTGCTTTTTGCTGCGAAATGATTCTGTTTATTTAGACTTTCTTCAGTACCAATTTAATAAGCGTATCTCTTAAAACATTAATAGGGGGCGCTGTAGACTTTGGAGAGCTAGACAACAACTTTAAGCTCGTTATTTTGATAATTTAACACATGCTTGCCAAGTTTGTACTCTAACTTAAATTTTGAACCCAAAAGTAGAACCCTGCAAAAAGCGTAAGAGCCGAAATAAATTGTCAAAGTACAGGGTGGTTGAAACTCAAAGGCTGCTAAGAGATAAACAAACAGATTTTTTGGCTTATGGCATGCATTTTCATGATTCTGTTTGCTGGGGCTCTCTGAAACTCAGTTGAACGGTACAAAAAGAAACGCCGATAGGGGGCGCTTTGGGCAAAAAACATAATTCGTTGACATTTCGGACGCTAAATGGAAACGGGGCGCTACGATCAGTTAGGAACAAAACAAGAGAGTAATTTACTTATCATAAGAAGCTATTAAAACTGCGTTTTTTGTTTTTTTTTTTTTAACAAACCTAGCTGGTTATAATCATGCACAATGCGCGCAATAAAATTTACATAAGATGATTTTTGCTGATTTATGCAAAAGATATCGTACCATATCGATATGCAAAAGATACGTAATGCGTAGACGACAACGCGAAATGACGTAGTTGAATGCGCAGACACGTCTTTTGGACTTGCTGTACCTACTTATGCTTCGGGTTGCTTGTCTGCAGATCGGTAGTAGGATGGAACGGTTCACAAACCCTGAATTCGCTGACATGCATTTGGCGTATGGCGCTGCTGGTTGTAATGGACGAGCCACTCAGCGGTTGTACGCCGAACGTTACCCCAACAGGCAAATCCCCTGCCATGCCTTCTTCGCTCGAGTACACCAGAGGTTGTCTAAGACGGTATCTTTCGACGAAGGCTGGCCTGAACGGGAGCGATCAGTGCGCACCCCCGACAACGAAGAGGCTGTGCTTAACTTGGTTGAGGACAACCCAGGTCTTAGCACGAGAGATATCGCCAGACATGTTGGCATTTCTCAAGCAACTTCGTGGCGCATCTTACGTTCCCGGAATCTGCACCCCTACCACATCCAGCGGGTTCAGTTGCTCGGATAGCAGGATTTTGGCCCTCGAGTGGAATTCTCAAGATGGTACTTGGCGATGAGAGCCAGGGATCCCCGTTTTGTAAACAGCATTTTGTTTACGGACGAGTCCACCTTCAGCCGGAAGGGAATGTGGAACGCCCACAACAGTCATGTGTGGTGTGATGAAAATCCACATGAAACCAGAAGCCGAGCAGCCCAGGAGCGTTTCTCAGTAAATGTGTGGGCCGGCATTCTGGGGGATTGCCTCATTGGCCCTTATTTGTTACCTGAACGGCTGACAGGTGGAAATTACCTGATTTTCCTGGATAAAGTGCTGCCGCAGCTTCTGGAGGAGGCGCACGTACCCGAAGGTTCGCGTCGCCAGATATGGTTCCAGCACGATGGAGCTCCGGCCCATTACAGGAACGACGTGCGTCTCCATCTAAACGCAAGGTATGGCCAGCGGTGGATCGGGCGTGTGGGTCCAGTTAACTGGCCTTGCCGATCACCAGACTTCCCCTGCTTGGATTTCTTCCTTTGGGGTTACCTGAAGGTCCAGGTCTACCATACACCTGTCAGCAGTGCTGAAGAACTTGTGGCGCACATTGTGACAGCTGCAGGGGAGATCAGAGATACTCCTGGCATTGTTGGAAACACACACTCCTCAATGCGAGGTGCGAACCCCATATCATGGCCCAAGGTCGCAATTTCGAGCATCTTCTTTAGTGTTTATTTTTGTAAATAAATTTCCAGCATCATTGATGTTTTTGGTCTAAATTTATTCAGAAGTGTTGAGCAGAGGTAGAAAATGTGTTTTCATTATTACTAACTGATCGTAGCGCCCCATTCTCAGTTAGCGTCCGAAATGTCAACGAACTAAGTTTTTTGCCCAAAGCGCCCCCTATCGGTTTTTCTTTTTGTACCGTTCAACTGAGTTTCAGAGAGCCCCAGCAAACTGAATCATGAAAATGCATACCATAAGTCAAGAAATCTGTTTGTTTATCTCTTAGTAGCCTTCGAGTTTCAACCACCCTTTACTTCGATAATTTATTCCGGCTCTTACGCTTTTTGCAGGTTTCTACTTTTGGGTTTAGAATTTAAATTATAGTATAAATTTTTGCGAGCATGTGTTAAATTATCAAAAAAATGAGCTTAAAGTTGTTGTCTAGCTCTCCAAAGTCTACAGCGCCCCCTATTAATGTTTTAAGAGATACGCTTATTAAATTGGTACTGAAGAAAGTCTAAATAAACAGAATCATTTCGCAGCAAAAAGCAAGAAAATCTAACCATTTCCCTAGTTTTTATGACGATTCGAATTGCGGCACCCAAATTTTCAAAAGCGCCTAGCGCCTTACCATCGCGTCAGGAACCCTACATTCCCTATTCAAAAATGTTCGTCTAGGTGTGCTCTATCGATCCTCAAAGTTTATCACCGACGAGCTGAATCACCCTGTATTTATATATATACATACATATATATAGAAGTAACTCTATTAAACATAACCTTACGTGATGTCAGAGCTCGATTTCCGGCGATTCTCTTATCATTGACCAAGGAATATTCAAAATTTCTATTAGGTTTGAAGTTACTAATATTCAATAATAGTTTATTTTTATAATATTGTTTTACTAGATTCAATCATAGATCTCTTTTCTGACTAATCTTTTTAAGGTTGCCATATTTTACTAGATAGGTTCCAGATTTTATGAGGAATTCTTCTTTGGGCATTTTGTCTGTTGCCACATTTTATTTAATTCTATATGCGCCATATTGCTATATTTTGCAATGTTTTTTTAATCGTTTCACATATCACTTTCATAATGACGACAACCCATCTTTTGACGTCTGAAAAGAAAAGATGTCCACTTAATACTATAAAAATAGTTAACAATCGTGTTCACAAGAAAAAAAGATAATATCAGAGCATATGTTGCATGTCGTTTACTGATCTTCCTAGATACAAAATGTATTCGACTGTTGTTCAAGCCTGATCGATCTCTTGACGTCTCATGAAATAAAAGCATCTTGTCATGGGTTGCTGAAAGACAGGTCACCACTCTTCTTTAGCTGCTGTGGTTGATGAAGTGTAGAATATAATTGAAGCAATGTAGAATGATTTGCCTTTTTCGTTATCCAGCTTAGATCGATTCTTTGCCGAACTGGCTGAGGGTCATTTTAGTTTCTAGTGACCGCAACTATTTCCATTTACTTCACTTTGCCTCCAAACTGCTTGCAAATTTGATGATTTTGTTTTCATGCTTAGTAAGTACAATAAACATTTTTTTTAATGTTTTCCTTTATGGTTTCGCAATTTTAAGGGCAGGAATATCCATATAAGTGGACAAACGCCTCTTTAAGAATTAATTTAATGATTAACAGTAAATATTAAAAAATGAGAGAAGCCTTTTTGTATGGCTAAAGAACGCAAAAATAAATTTGTATCAAAATTTTGTTTTCGTAATCTTTGTGTTGAATAATATGTTTAGTGTCCAACTTCAACTTTTGTTAGCTTGGGAGAAGAGAAGGTAGGTAAAAATGAAATCACTTGCCATACTGATTGATGTTTCAATAACATTTAAACTAAAATTAATAATAAGTAATGAGTAAGTTGTATAAACAAAGCTGTAGAATGGAAAAAATGGCATGTAAATGTAATACAAACAGAAACCTTTATTTGAGCTGAATCGATCATTCGATCATTTAGGTTTTACTGAGATGAATAACGACATTCTCAAAATTCAATGAAAAGAAGTGAAAAATAAAATGCCTAAGAAAACTGGAATCCTTGCTTAGTCCATAATTTCTATGATCACATCACTAATTGATGAAGCTCTATCACATAACAATCAACACAAAACATGAATGAAAATTCAAATAATATATGTATTTATTTATTTGTAAACTTTTTACAGCACTAGACTATCATTAATTGTTTTAATCTCGCTTAGTATCGGTCCTACAGCTTCTGTGATGGAAGCTGTAGGACCGATTTCTATTTTTATAAGATACAGTAAATTCCAGCTGTAGAAATCGTTACCGTACAGCTCCAATCCAACTAATGCAACAGGAACCCTAACACAAAAGTCTCTAACAACTAAGACAGCTTCTATGCACTAGACCAGCGGTTCCCAACCGCTGTTCCGCGGCACACCAGTGTGCCGTCTGAAGCACCGTGGTGTGCCGTGAGCCAAGACTTTACCATCAGCCTTAGTTCATGTGTTGGATGATGTTGTACGCATGGTAAAGTCATGACCCATGAAAAGTCACAGCTTTGTGTGAGGAGATGGGAGCAAAGCCTTGCTGTTTCATACGGAGGTCCGGTGGTTGTCTCTTGGCAAGGTCTTGGTTCGTGTGTATGAGCTACGGGAGGAACTTAAAGTGTGTCTGATAAATGAGGGGTCAGATTACGCAAAGCAGCTTGCAAGTGATGAGTGGTGTGCAAGGCTGGCATACCTGGCAGATATATTTCATAATCTGAATGAATTGAACACCCGAATGCAAGGCCGAAATGAAAACCTGCTTACAAGTACAGATAAAATAAATGGATTCCGTTCAAAGGTGCAACTCTGGCATCAACACGTGGAAAGTGGCATTCTTGAAATGTTCACACTCACCATGCAATGGCAAGGTGTTCACACTGCTGCACTGTGTGAGATAATAGTTAAGCATTTAAAAACTCTTGAGGAGAAGTTGTCATTTTATTTCTCTTCAGTCTCCACTGAATGCCTTGACTGGGTTAGAAACCCTTATAGCTCAGCATCAGTTGTTGGAAAGGAAATGACTTTACAGGAGCAGAAGGAACTAATTGAACTGAGACAAAATCGTGGTTGCAAGCTAAGATTTGCTGATCTACCTTTGGATAGTTTTTGGTTGGATACTGCAAAGGAGTTCCCCCTTCTGGCAAACAAAGCTATTTTGACATTGCTCCCTTTTTCCACTACATATCTGTGTGAGATTAGCTTTTCAAGCATGATTGCTATGAAAACCAAATACAGAGAGAGACCGAGAACTGTTGACGAAGAGCTACGTGTGTGTTTTTCTTCGATTCCAGCCAGAATATCAGCTTTGTGTTCAGCCAAACAGGCCCACGTTTCACACTGAAAGTATTTTATAATTTTCCACTATTCTGTTTACTTAATATTTCATAATAAAGTAATTATAAAATATTTTCTTTGTGCTTATTTGATTCCTATTCAAGAGAATTACTTTACTATACTCAATATAGGCACAGAGTTAATTTTTTAACATTTTCTATGGTGGTGTACCTCGTGATTTTTTTCCCCGCGACAAGTGTGCCTTGGCCAAAAAAGGTTGGGAAACGCTGCACTAGACTATCATTAATTGTCTTTATCTCGCTTAGTATCGGTCCTACAGCTTCTGTGATGGATTTTTCCAAAAATATCTGTTTTTTGCCAAAAGGTCGCCAAGTCACCAAATCATTAGAAATGCTATTTTTAACTTAGAATACGTTTATTTTGAGCAACTTTTGCCCAAAGTCTGCGTATTTCAAACCTGACTGGGATACTTTAAGATAAATACAAGTAATGTTTAGAGACTTCTAACGAAATTCATTGTTTTTAGAGAGGAATCTGTGTTATAAATAATTATTAAAGACACGATTACGAAATCAGTATGGTATCTAACAAATGGATTAACAATTTTAATATTACTTAAAATCAAACATAAATCACAACTACATACTACAAAGATAGGAGAAAAATACGAAATTTTCAAGAAATTAGCTTTGAATACCAAATATTCAACTAACTGATAATAGTCACAGATAAATACTACGTCCAAATATGTTTAGGAAATATTGGCATTAATTTAATCCAATTTCAACATTGGAATGAATATCAGATGTCATACCTTTCAAAGTTCTCTTTCAACATTAAGGCTTTTTCAACTGCCTACGTTTTAATATCTATTCGGACATGTTTAATCAATGAAACTTTCCTGTTATCGGGAAGGTTACATTGGGCGAGTAGTGTGCGAGTAAGAAGATTAAGCGTCTGTATCGCGTTATATTGAAAATTATGTACTTTATAATTGTATTTTTCTGAATATTAAAATATTCTTAAATGTATATCAAGTTATTCTAGAACTACACTGTCTGCCATTAAGTACTCCACCGAACTTGATTGTTGGCACAATGCATTCTGGCAAGAGACGTTCTCCAGGTAGACGCCAGACCTTGCCACCCGAACGGTAAAGGGTGAACCTTGATTCGTCGCTCCAAAGAACCCGTTTCCACTAATCTACGGTCCAATTTCGATGTGCTTTGCACCACATTAACCGAGCAGCGCGGTTGGACTTTGTGATCAAAGGCTTTTAGGCAACAGCACGACAATGAAAACCAAGCAGATGTGATTCCTTATGGATGGTATTCATTGAAACAATACTCCCGGATAATTGTTGAAACTCCGCCCGGATGAGGGCCATCGGTTGGGTTTGGTTTTTCCGAATTTCTCTGGACAGCACTCGTCGGTGTCTATCTCCCAGTTTTATTGTTCTGCCGACTCGGGGCACATTCCGACAATCACCGCTCACCTTCCACTTCTTAATCATAGGCCACTGTTGATTTTGGATTTTACAGATCGCCCTTAAGGATTGACCACATTTGTGATACCTTTCTACTACATTTGTGATAATTATACCTTTCTAGAAATCAGAGAGCTCCGAACTGCTTAGCATGTTGCATGCGATTAAAGCCAATGCTGTTTCCTACACGATATATACTGGCGGAGGCCTTGATGTACCTCAAGACTACTGTTATCGTCATTTGCATAGGTATCCAAATACTTATTGGTAGACAATCAGTGGTGTTGTGCTAATTTTTTTTTACCGGAACGCGTATATATAACTATATAGACAGGGCCGTTCCTGGGTAGGCGGCCGCTCTGTGCGGTCTCATGTCCCAAATTTAACGACGGGGTGGGGTGGGGGGTGATTTTTCCATGATAATCCTGGCGGCGACATTTTTTTTAGTTAGGTCTCGTCCCAAATTTGACGACGGGGAGGAGAGAGATTTCCCCTAATTTATACCTTTCGCCAGGATCGGCTCTGTATATAGCATAAAAAGGAAAGGAAAGGAAAACCATTACGAAACCCATTTTGTGTATATGTATATATATGTTTATTACAATAATAGGAACGTTTAATAAAAATTAGTTGACAAATTATAAAATACGCATAGTAGATACTCAAACAATATTGCATAAATATTTTTAACAATACATGAAACACTAATGGTTTTTATAAAATATTCCAAATAGGATAATATTCTGGATTTTGTGGTTGAATTTTCCTTGTTTTGTTGTCATCCGCTGAACGATGAGACCATAACCAAGTTTTTACATTATCATCTGTTTTAAATAATTACATAATCATCTGGTTTAAATACGTCAGCCAATTCTTGTTATCAGAAATCATCTTTAGTTCCGGAACGCGTTCCGGCTCGACAACACCACTGTAGACAATGTATATTAGGTTGAGGAAAAAAATCCAATATATTTACAGGAATTGTGTATGTAGTTTTTCTTTTGATTCACTTTATAAAAAGGCTTAAAACTGTTTTATATTTTTAAACCCTGGATGAAGCTAAGACTTCTAGCACATGCAGTTAACTTCAATACTTTTTTTATATTTTATTGGCATTTTCGACGATGCTGCCCCTGTACGAGATGCAAAAATACCTGAACGGAATGAACGAAATCCAAATTGCACGTAACTGGTTGGATGAACAATTTTCACAATTTTAGCCACCTGGCTTTCATTTTCGCCGTTATAAAAGAAAAACGAAAAATGTATTGAATTTTCTGTTTGTTGTCTTTCATTTTTTACACCTTGTGATTCACAACGGAATGTGTGTTTAAACAAAAACAACAAAATTATTTTTTAGTGTTAAATGTCACCTTTCCAAAGAGCATAAATCTGAAATTGTTTGATGGATACTTCACGAGATATCGATCACTACCATAAAAATAAAGATTTACTTTCGCCAATCTAATATTTTAAAAACACAGCAACTTATCTAGGCAATATTTGGTTTTGAATAAAATTTACAAGTTTGTTATCTTCTTGAGATTTGCAGCTTAGATATTAATTTTCGTTAAAAGAGAATTACGATGAAATTTTTAAATTTATTGCACGTTATTTTTTTTACTCTTTAATGGTAATAAATATTAAAAAAAATTAAGGAATTTGAAATAATCTATCATAATAAATAATTTCTCTCAAAGAAAAATTAAGTAACATTGCAACAATTTTTCGTAATAGAATAACAGGAAAACTATTAACAATTTTTGAGACGACATTAAATGATGTCCTTCGTCAAAGGACTGAAGCAACTTCTCACGTAAGCTAATTTTCATTTCGTTTGCTTCAGAAAAATTTTTAAAAAATTTTTTTTAAAAAAAAATAACAATAATTAAAGTAAGAAAAAATTTATTCAATTATTTATTAAAGGTCTTAAAAGAGTATGAAGGAACTTAAATATACAGTAAAAATCAGAATATATTTTTAGATATATGATGAGATTGAATGAAAAAGTAAGACTTCTCAATTAAAAGAAACAAAGATTTCTAATCGTAATATTATATTATGCCGGCGTTTTGAAACCTGAATTAAGAAAAAAGTGTTGGCAAAACACAAAAAGTACTTTTCTGTGTGTGTGTGAGTCTGTGTGAATAACTTGTCATAATGTTTATTCATTGTACGCATGAAGTTTATAGTCAAAAAAACTGAATAATCTTGAAATATAAATTTATCGAATGCATGTAGATGATTTTATATTACTTAAAATTAGCCACAATGTTCTTCAAACATAAAATATTATCGAATTTGTGGAAAATTAATTTTATAAAATTAAATAAATCATAACATTCGTTATTTGTTTAAATTATTCTATTATCATTCTTCGGCTGTGTCAGATATGGAAACTCGCAACCATCTAGACACAAGAATCTTGCCTTTTTGCTAGAAATACAATAATAGCGCGGCCCTGTTTATTAGGCTAAGTTAGGTTATTGCAACTTTTTCAGGCTGCCTATTTCTGTCTACCGAAGCCGCCAAATGCAGCAGACTATTGCAGAACTTTGTTTAAATACGAGAAAGATACATTTTTTCAAAATTGAATGTACCGAATATTAAATTTCTCGGTTATCTCTATCAGTAAAAATTAATTACAATCCACCTTCTTAATTACAATCCATCTTCATTGATAAGCTAAAATGCGATTCGTTTGTTGCATTATAAGTCTAGAATATTAAATAAATGATTAAAAGGAAAAACATTCAGTTTTAATTTAAACGCTCTTTTTTACAGTTTACACATTTTTTTAATATATCATATGTTTTTCTCTGCACGTATTCTATTTCTTTGGTTCCAGGATAAAATATTATTTAAACGCATGTTAACATTCGAAATCATTCGCTTAAAACATCGTAAATTAACTTCATGTTTTCTAACACACCAGTTCTTTCAATTCCAAGAAAGAACCCTCGATTTAAAATGTTTAATATTATTAACCCTTCTTTGCATAATGGTGGAAATTTCTATCATAACCTATATGTGCCCAAAAATTATATAAAAGAACAAGTTCACATTAAGTTGATCGTGTTTGGATACCTTTTTAATGTCCATTGCATAAAAAGATACATAGCTGTCAAAAATAAACATGAATTATATCATATATATTATTTGAACATGAATTATATCAACTTTTTTTATTTCACCAATAAAGAAAAAATCATGCAAAGAAGGGTTAAAGAAATTAAGAGAATGCATTAAGAAATGCAATAACGAGAAAAATGCAAGTACAATTCAATTTTTCCTATCTCGAATTATTCTTATTATTATTAAATCCTAGATATGTGATTTTTCTTTTATTTATTTTGGAAAATAAATAAATGGTTATGAAAAAGAAGGCTACATATACTTACGTCATATAAACACCGATTATAAGAGAAATGATAAGCAATATTTTCCGTAATTGCTTATTCATGTTTATAATGTAAATATTTTTCAGTTGATCATTTAAAAACTTGACTGATGGAATGGACTCTCAAATTACTATGCGTCACATGTACGTCACGCATACGTCATTCATAACAGCCTCATACTAGTTCGTTATAGTTTTATAAGCACTTGGAGCATATCTCTGGAGTTGTATTGCTATCCCAATAAAGAGTCTACTTTGTGACAAGAGTCGGTCAACACGTGACAGTCATGCATATACGGAAACGGAAAGGAGTGGCATAGTGTGATGACGTCATATACAATGGGTATCCAAAGTTTACTTCGGTGAAGGTCACTCTTGCAAATTTTCATTTGTGTTTTGATAGGAATTTGTTATTGATTGAATCATTATCAATCGGATTGAGAAGAGATTTCACTGATATCAAATGCAAAATAAATAAATTTCTTCATCGATATTTAATTTTAAAAACATTCAATTTAAAATATTTAATTTTCAATACTAAACTGCAAACCCTGTAATGAAAAATTATTTCTCACATACAAAATACATTTCGGTTAAAGATCGGTACATTTGTTTATTATACCGTACTGTTTTCCCGATTCTTTCAGATTTTTTCGCAAATTTTTCTCACGGTTTCCTAACGGATAGAAAAACAGAGAATTACCACCAAATAAGTTTACCCACAGAAATTTTTATCATTGTTATAGGGGTTGCTATAGTAACTAACTTTTCGATACCTCTTTAGTTCCTAAGGATGATTCCTTCAATTGTGGAATTTATTTTCATAATATTATCCCCATTGTAATAAGCATCATAATAAAAAAATTAATTAGTTTTATTTAGTGGTAAGGACTGCACTTTTTAGTCGATGGCAATTGGCTAGACCAGTGCTCCGCAACCGGTGTGACACGGCACACCGGTGTGCCGCCGCTGAAACACAGGTGTGCCGCCGCT
>JAPDSC010128864.1:8785-22036 GCA_026290005.1 Latrodectus geometricus
TGTGAAGGAGTCTGAATATCAGAACTATTTGAAGTTTTGTTTGACATGGTTATTTCGACATTATCCATTTCATCAGAGAACTGATTTGCTGATTTTAATCGGTTGATGGAAACGGTGTAATGTTTACCGTTAATGTCCAAAACAAAATTTTTACCTGTTCTATTGGTAACTAAATGTGGTCCAGTGTAAGAAGGTGCTAATGGTGCTAATATTTATTTAGCCAATTCAGTTGAATAAGAAATTTTTAATAGGCTATCAAAATATTTGGAACTGCACAAACAACGGCCATTCATAAAAAAATAATAGTATATGATTGGAAGCTCATGCGCCTTCTGTCATATCAGATTCATGACGTCACTATTGACACAATGTGACGTCCTTTGGTGGATCTAAAATACATCCACCAAAGGTTATATGTGGTCATCATTAGACGTTTAATGGATGTCTTCTGGACTGTCAGTGGATGATCTACATTGGATCATTTATGGACGTCCAGTGGATGTCCACTGTGGTTCATCCAAAATAACATCCAGTGGATGTCAAATAGACGTACTTGTGTAGTGTGGGTTACTTTATATCTCTAAATCTAATCAAGAAAAGAAATCAAGAATTAAATTAAGCTCAGTATGTAAACAATCACTCAAAACACTTCTCCTTTGGCATGAGACGAGGCGTTAAATACTATTCGTAATCTACTTGTAACCTTATCATCACGAATAACTGCTCTGTGAGGTAAATAAAAACAATTATTCTTGTTTTTATCTTTTTTAATTCCTATAGTTGTCTAATATTTTCATTGTGCTATTCTTACAAAACTGCTCTATTTTCGGTAAAGAAATTTAAATCTTTAGTTTTCTGTGTGAATCTTCTCAGGGCAACTTTCTCATTATTATTCAACAGATGTACCATTTGAGGTTTCCAGGGTAATTTCATTTTATAACGCTGATTTTTGTAAGATCTACCTGCTTCAAACTCTTTCATATAACCATTATATCTTTCGCTATAACATAACATTTAACTTCACATCCATAACATTTTTCGAATATGATTTTGGATCAATTAGAATATTTTCCGGTTTTCAAAACCCTTTTAAATGATCACAGAAATAGATTTATCTTCAACAATTATTTTCAGGCTTAACAAATGATCATTTGTACTTATTTAACCTTGCGAATACCAACCAAAATTAGTATAAAAAGTAAGAAGTTTTTCATTTCATCTCTTGATTCTACCGCAAACAACATTAAAGTAATAATCCCCACCAATTTATAACTCAATTTCTTTTTCGTTGTAGTCATAACAATCAGCAAGTTGTAATCCTTTTAGTTGCTTATACGTTTTAGAACTATCAATTGTGGATGATGGTATGTTAGTAGCTGAAATTTGATCGACTTCCAACATTTTTAAATCAATACTTAACGAAGGCTTTTCTTTATTTTCAACTCGAATTTTAACAACATTATACATTGTTTTTAGATGCATGTTTTGCCCCAAAAGCATATGCAGATAAAGTTTCTGTTCTAAAAACAGGAAGCTTTAATTTTTGAGATGTTTCCCATAGTACAAAAGACCTCATTGACTTACAAAATTCTAATTGGAGAGGAATTATTAGAGAGTACATTACTAATAGGTGATTTTGATCTTGCAGTACAAGTTTACAATAAAATAGCCTGAAACGTTTTACTAAGGAATTATTTATAGTATTCTGATTACATATTGTTAATGCAATTTTATTCTCTTCATTATTATTTGGCTTATTATTGGTAACAAATTGATTTATTGTACTTATTATTACAAATTTCTCAAAGAATTTTTTCCTTGCTATCTTTAATTCTATGCTTCTATTTCAAGCAAAAAAAAAAAAAAAAAAAAAAAAAAACATTAGGCTGCTTTTTCAACATTTCCTTCTTTTCCCCAACACTTAAAGAATCGCATTTCTCTGATGAGTGACTTCACCTCAAAAAAGACAAGGGTTTTCAACAACTCGTGCCGAATACTCATGTACCCTGGAGTTATGGTGGGGATAAGATATTCATGGGAGTAATGACCTTAAAATCTCGGCGGTGCTTTGCAGGAAGTGTAGTGACTGTTTTTAATAAAATTATGTTGAGGGCTGGGCTTTCTTTCACCAGTTTTAGAATTCTGAAATAAAATGGATGATTCCCTACATTCAATTTCTATTTTAAGAAATTTCAATAATGATATGACGTCGAATTCACTTTTTTCCTATTGATCTAAGCGTTTCCGATTAAATTCTAAAGAAATATTATCGGTTATCAATTTAATTAAGATGAGATATAATAAATGGCCACACATGCCGGAAGTAACATTTAAAGATTCTGAATTTCAAATATTTACTTCGAAAATGTCATACAATTTTCTTAATCATTTTGTGTGCTTTGAATCTTGTACGGGATAAAGGTTCAAAAGCTTAGACATATAAGCATTTATTGCTAATTATTTTCTACCAAATCTTTGTTTCAACCATTGTAACTCTTTGTTATAGTTTTCTTCAGATAAAGAAAACCCATTAACTACATTAACGACATCCGTACTCAATAAAGTCTTTTAATATGAAAATTTATCTAATTAATTAGACTTTCATTTTTTTCAATAGAATTATAGAATTGATTCTACACAATTATTTTCTGATTATATTCAACAGTTGATAATGTTTTTGCATCAAATTAGTTTCCATCTACCATAAGCTCTTTAATTTTTCTATCTAAATCTTTAATTTCTTTTAACATTCTTGTTAAATAATCGAAACGCTGCGGATGCAAATTAGTTTCTTCAGAAAATAATAATGTTTCGAATTCTCCTTCTAATTTATTCAGAAATCTAATTTCACTTGCTTTTATAACCCTCCTCGTATCTTGTTCAGTTTTGAGAGTTCATCCATTTTTTTATTCTTATAATCGAAACAAATATTTATGCTTATGATGCTCCAAAATCTAATCAAACCTTAGTTAAAATGATATATAAATAATATATTTTCTTATTCTAGTATATAACATTATTGATAATTATTCATGGAAACACTTCTAATAAAATTCACATAAGTGTTCGAAATATCATCTCAAATTGTTAAACAAATTTATTTCTACTCAAACATCAATTAGGATTCAAATTCAAAATTTTCAAGTAAAATTAATTAATAATTTGGAGCATTTCCTAATTCAGAATGTCACAATAAATCTTCTCACCTTGCATCAGCCAATATTTTTCTCAATATATTCTTCCCGGTGCCGTATGCACCATTATGAAACGGTGAGTCAAAGCATCAAATTATCTATAATTCTAATTTTAATAGTGGTTCAGTGTTAATTTTTTAATTAATACAACCTCAAATAAATTATGAAAATATTTATAATTAAACTTAATAAGATTATACATTGAAAAAGTTACACATTTACAAAGAAATATACCGAGATGTCTTCTAATTCAAAGTAGTTAAACTCTTTTCAGAAAAACAAAATACTTTTTTTTTCTCTGAGTCTGACTCATGCGCAAACGAAGTAAAGTTCAAGGCAGCGCACATGGAAAAAGAGCTTCACACCACAACAATGTTCTAAGTTAATAATTACGAAAACAAAGACAAAACATTTCTTTTTAAAATTCAATTTAGTTCGTAATTTGTTTGCCATTTATTCCCGGCAATCTATTTCAGCAGACTGAAAAGCCGCTAAACACAACCAATCAACTCGTAATTTTGAATCACGATCAAGTGACATGGTCAACACATGACCCTGAACGCAGTATTCTTCTCGAAATTTTTATTTTGTGCTGTAGTATGTATTCCTATATTACAAAATTATTTATCGTGATCAGAAAATAAGTTAAACGTAGCAAAAATTAAAGGAAACCTAATCAAAATTTAAAGCTATTTGACTTTCAGTGAAAATTAGCTGGTTACTTAATATATTAAAACTCGAAATAAATGAATAGCAATTTCCCAAGTAAATAACTAATTCTTCATATTATTTTCCATATTAACTTTTTTTTGTGAATGACCTTTGTATTATTATCCTAAAAATTTAAAATCAAACACGTTCAACAAAACTTAACACAATCGAAAACGATGTCCTAAGAAATATTGCATTTTAAGACGAAAACATTTATATCTGAAAAGAAAGACAAAAATATGCTCTAATCTTTTTTATATCTTATTTTCTCTTTAATTAATAATATATCCTGTTCGAGCTACTGGCCGGCAAAATCTAAATGTAAAATGTAAAACAAACTAAGTACTTTCTTTACTTTAAATTTGTTATATGGAAAACAAAATCAAAATTTCAAGATTATATCAAAGTTCAAAATATAAGTTTGCTATCCCATGATTAATCAATCGCTCAGGACTTTAAATTTGCCGAGGTTCTCAATCCATCAAAAGTACATCTAACATGAACTTGTATCAACTATTTGGGAAGCATAATCTCAACACACTCTAAATTATTCATTCAGAGAATCTAGGATTATTACACCACCACAATTTACTACACTACTGGCATTTCAAATTGCTACATTAGGAAGAAATGCAGATAACAAAATGATATTTATTGGACAAATATATTATGCTAGAAATAACAAGTGATTAAATTTTCAAAACATTTGGCTGGATAGATCCTGAGAAATCAGTCCCCAGAACAACCACCTCTGGCAGTAATAACAGCAGTTATATGCCTGGGTATTGAGTCAAACAGAGATTGGATTGTATGTACAGGTACAGATGCCCATGCAACTTCAACACGATGCCACAGTTCATCAACCGTAGTGACTGGCGTTTGGTGACGAGCCAGTCGCTCGGCAACCATTGACCAGACGTTTTCTGTTGGTGAAAGATCTGGAGAACGTGCTGGCCAGGGCAACAGCCGAATATGTTCCGTATCAAGGAAGGTCCGTACAATAGTGGAAACATGTGATTGGGCATTATCCTGCTGAAACATAGGGTTTCGTAGGGCTCGAATAAAGGGTAGAACCACTGGTCGTAACACACCACAAATGTAACGTGCACTGTTCAAAGCACCATCAATGTGAACAAGAGGTGACCGAGACGTGTATCCAATGGCACTCCATACCATCACGCCAGGTGATTGGCCAGTATGACGATGACGAAGGCCCGCTGCCAGTGTGCGTTCACCACGATGCCACCAAACACGAATGCGATCATCATGATGCTGTAAACGGAACCTGGATTCATCTGAAAAGATGACGTCTCGCCATTCGTGCGCCCAGGTTCGTCGTTGATCACACCATTGAAGGCGCTCTTGTCTATGACGCAGCGTCAAGGGAAGCCGCAGCCATGGTCTCCGAGCTGAAAGTCCATGCGGCTTCAAACGTCGTCGAACTGTTCGTGCAGGCATTTGTTGTCTTCCAAACGACCCCGTTTCTTGACTCACGGCTCGTGACGTGGTTGCACGATCCATTACGGCCATGTGGATAATATGTCTGTCTTCTCGGCTGCTAGTGATAGGTGGCCGTTGAGATCCCACATGGCGTTACGTATTACCGTCCTGAACTCATTAATTCCATATTCTGCTAACAGTCATTGGATCTTGACCGACGCGAGCAGCAATACTGCGATAAGATAAACCGCAATCCCGGTACGCTACAATTCGACCTTTATCAAAGTCAGAAACGTGGTGGTACGCATTTCTCCTTCTTACACGAGGAATCACAACAACTTTTCACCAGGCAACAATGTTCAAATGCAATTTGTGTATGAGGAACCAGCTGAACAATTTCCTCATTTAAACACAATGTAGGTGTCGCTACTGGCGCCTGCTTTGTCTGAAGGCGCTGAAAAGCTAATCATTTGCATATCACAGCACCTTCTTCCTTTCGTATAAATTTCACGTCTGTAGCATGTCGCCTTCTTGGTGTAGCAATTTTAATGGCCAGTAGTGTATTAAATGTTGTCATATTAAATAATTAGCAACCATATTTCTGGAAGAGCTTTTAAAAATAACTAATTAATGTGGAATTTGTAAGCGAAAGACTTGTCTGTTGAAGGGATTGAGCAACTTTAATTTCAATCAGCATGCTGAACATTCGGGATGAATACAACCCTTTGCAGCTCTCCACAATCAAAGTTTTATTTATTCAGCTTTTTTTTACAATATCTAAATAAAAATTATGAGCAAATAAAGAAACAGAATCGTACCAATTTAGTTTACACCAATATTGAATTGGTAAAAATTGTGAGCATAGTTATAAATTCACTTTATAAATAACAATGTATATAGCACAGTATGAGCAAGATTCACTTCAAATATCAATATTAAAATATTTGACCATTTTAAGATAATAAAAGAAGCTAACTTGTAAATTTAGGATCTTACGGGGTAAATATTTAGAGTATTTCATTATAAAGTTTGATTTCCTGCATAGCACAGTTAGCACTGTTGCTTATTTCATCATAGAATTTGGGTGACAATGTAATCATTATTTTCTAAGGAGAAACCATTCCCAGATAATTTAAAAATTTAATATTATAGAGGTAATATATATTATAATTCATGGAAGCATTGTTCCAGGCTTGTCAGCGTCAGATGGTATGTCATAATCTGCCACTTAAGTGCTTTATTGATGAACAACTAGCTGTAGGGATTAGATAAAAATACTTACAAATATACTAGTTTCTTTTTAATTGTTTTCAAATGCGTTCTTTTTGTTAGACTTGGATAATTTTTTTATTGAATTATATCAAATAAATATTTTCACTATAAAATATGTAAAATCACTGCTGACCACCGAAAATGCAACACTTGAAAGAAGCAAGCAAATAACATGAAATTTACAACATGCATAAGCGGAGGTGAAATATGCAAATGATTAGAATTTCAGATGTTTGAGACTCACATAACGTGCCACTTCAAAACGCTATTTAAGGTTTGAGAATTTCGTCGATATTAAGTTCGGCAATTGTGTTTTTCCCAAACAACAGTAATGCACATATGTGATTGTTGGATGCAGGAGGGTATGACGGACCGACATGTTCGATCGCATCCACCTAAATGCTCCATTTCACGTGATGACAGGCAAATTGTGCGCATGGCATAATGAACCATAGCACAGAGCATTCAGTTTGTAATGCATCATTCGGAGTCTGTGCATACCGTTTATATACTGCGCATACCGACGGCGTTTACAGCAGAGTGATTTGTCCGCAAGACGTCCATTACTTCGTCTACGCTTGAAGCAGAACCACAGACATCTTCGCTGGCAATGATGAGATGAAAGAAGGATGTGGATGGCAGAATGGAATGGAATTGTCTTTACGGACGAGTCATGCTTCTGTCAGCAACATCACGATGGTCGCATTCGAGTCTGGAGACATTGTGGAGAGAGAATGCTGAACAGCTACGTTATGCACCACCACATTGTTCTTGCACAGAGTATTATGGTATGGGGTGGTATTGGCTCTCACTCTCACACTCCTCTAGCACGCATTGCCGGTACATGCTAACAGCGAGCGCTACATCTCCGAGGTGTTGGAGTCAATTACCTTTCCTTGCCTTCAAGGCTTGCCCACAGCCATATTTTAACAAGAAACTGCACGACCACAAGTGGCACGCATTGTCAAAGTGTTCTTCGTCAATCACCAGATTGAATTGCTTCCTTGGCCGGCTTGCTCTCTGGATCTTTCGTGGATAGAAAACATGTGGTCCAGGGTGGCTCAATGGTTGAGACAGATAATAGCACCAGCGGCTACGCCAGATCAACTTTAGCAATATGCGGAAGCTGCTTGGTCTACTGTATCCCAAGAACACATTTAAAGTCTCTTTGAATTAATACCGAGGCGTGTGGCAGCGGTGATCTCCAACAATGGGGGCTACTCTAGTTACTGATTTTGGAAGAAACCACACTTCATAAAAGTCTATAAACTTAATAATTTGATACTTGATCAACACGTTATCTACAAAATAAATTTTGTAATGATATCTCCTGTCTTTCTTGGTGTTGCAATTTGGGAGGCCAGGAGTGTTTTACCGAATTTTCATTTTTTATCTATGTCATGTAAAATAGTTAAACTTTTTCTATTTCATCGGATAGGCTGATTTTCGAATTTTGCTAGAAATTAATGAAATTTATATTTGATGGGGAAAAATGGCTTTTTATAGAGTGCTATGTGGGTAATGACTAAGAATTTACTTTTATTTGGGTATATCGTTGTTGTAAATTCGAAATTTAGTTGATGCAATAAAGATGTTTTTGAAATATTTGCCTCTATTTTAAAAGTGCATGATTTCGAGCGGTTATTAAGTTTTACTTAAAAAATCCTATTGGTAAGATAACTTTGATAAATATTGTTACAGCAAAGGAAATTTTTTATATATTTATAGGAATAAAATGTTTTCCTTTGTTTTGCATTATGTCAAAGCTTTGTTTCATATTTTCCTACATAAATAAATAATTCTGACACTGATTTTATTTCGTTATGACTTTTCCTTTTGCGAAATCATTTAATCTGAGAATTTGGTAAGTGGTGAATAGATTACTTCAAAAGAGGAATTGTTTTTTTGAGTATAAGAATATGATTTCTACACATATATTTATTAATTTCGCTTTAAATTATCTTTTCATCGATGAGAGTAGTCTGGAGCGTAAATCTAGTTGTAGGTTTCTCCATAGTTGATATGAATGGGCGAACAATTATTATTATATTTCATTAATTTGGAAAGCATAACATTTTAAATTATTATTCAGGTTGATTTCAAATAATCCTCATCAGGAGTTCTAGAACAACTTCATCAAAGATTTTGCCTTGCCACGCGTCCCTTTTTCTTTTTATGATCCTTTTGATCATTAATAATTTAAATAATTTCTGATGGTAAAGTGACATGTCTTTTCTGTAGGTAAATTTATGTGTTGATTTACAACATCCCATATAAAGCATTCGACTAACTATTGGGTTGTTCGGAAAGTCATTTCGTTTTTTTTTTGGGGAACATGAAAGACAGTTTTCGTATAATGAATAAATATTTTATTAAATTATATATTGGCCATTCTGGTCCAACACCTTTTGTCATCTTTCTGGCAGTAACATAATTCCCCTCTCATAAAAGTTTTGGTCCTTGCTGGCAAAAAACTGGTTCAGGTGGTTTTTGACATCTTCATTTGAGGTAAAGGTTTTGCCATCCAAAAAATTTTGCAGGAACCGGAACAAATAGTAGTCGGAAGGCGCCAGATCTGGAGAATATGGTGGATGTTGCAGTACGTCCCATTCAAGCTGTAACAGTTTTTGGTGAGTGACCAAACTTGTGTGAGGTCTCGCATTATCCTGGTGGAACACTACACCCTTCCTGTTGATTAATTCGGGCCTCTTCTCTTTAAGTGAATCATTCAATTTGTCCAGCTGATGACAATAGACTTCTGAATTAATCGTTGTATTGTCCGGCAAAAGCTCAAAAAAAAAAAAAAAAAACGATTCCTTTGACATCCCACCAAACGGAGAGCATTACCTTTTTTGGTGAATGTTGGCTTTTGACACGCTTTGAGCCGGTTCATCTTTTCTGCTCCATGACCTCTTGCGTTTAACATTGTTGTATACAACCCATTTTTCGTCCCCAGTAATAATCCACTTCAAAAATGGATAATTTTCTTGACGTTTGAGGAGCGAATCACACGCGTCAACGCGACGACTCAAATTTCGCTCCGTAAGGACATGGGGCACCCACACATCGAGCTTCGAGGTTAAGCCCATGCCTTTCAAATGGCCATAATTATGGTAATTACCATAATGATTAAATTTGTCGAATTCGACTGTTTAAACAGTCGAATTCGACAAATTTAATCTCTCACCGATCTCTCGTGTGGTTATTCGCCGATTTGCATCAACTAATGCCTTTATCGCATCTTTGTCAGCTTCGACCGACCTTCCAGACCGTGGTGCATCTTCGACATCAAAACTGCCGGATCGAAATTTTGCAAACCAGTTCTGGCACTGGCGTACTGTTAACACGCCTTCTCCATACACATCCGTCAATTTTTTTCTCGCTTCGACAGCATTTTTACCTTTTCTGAAGTAAAAAAGTAAAATATGACGAAAATGCTGCTTATTGCTCTCCATATTTAAAAGGGCACCAACCAAAAACTACTGCGTAGAATTAATAGAACTTTTTCACACACAAGACTTGCAATATCAGCTCTCAAGACATAAGGGTTATGCGGCTTAAGTGTGAAGTTGGTTTCGAAAAAACGTAATTAAGTCCTCTGACGGGAAAAAACGAAATTACTTTCCGAACAACCCAATAATTTTTTATCAATCGTATTTCAAACAATTGCCAAGAATTTATTTAATCTTTTCATCACTCTTCCTCAGTTTCTTCATATTTTATATCACGATGTCATTTTTCAAGTTTCATGTTAGTATTTACTTTCAGTCGTAAGTGATAGCAGTATTCCCCTTGTTTAGTCCTGTTCATATAAATGGAAGTTTTGGAAATACTCAACAAAAGATTTAGTTTCCTCCTTAGCTAAGAGTTTTTAAAAATAATTCAGAGATTTGCAAATATATTTTGATATTTAGTTCCTGCTATATGGTAACTAATTTGTTAATAGAATCACGAAACTCTAATTTTAATTTTCAAATAAATTCTCAATTTTACATGCCATGCGCATAGCAAATGATCTTGAACAATTCGAAATATACTTGTAAATAAAAGGCATTATCAGATAATGGCACCATTGGCTTTAAAGAGGGACATTTGCTTAATGTCTGAAAGAGAAGTTAGGAGAGCATCACCAGCAGTTTTGTTTGTAAAAAGCACAGCAGCCGGAAAACCTTCACGATTTGAGTTATTTATCACTAATGATAATGAAAACCTGTATTGGTTAGCTCCATGAGTATCATCTATCATTATTATGTCGTTTCCGCATAATTCTAAAATCTTCAGCTGTGCTGAGTTTATTATAGCCAATAATAAATAATTCTTTGTTATTTTACTATTATTATTTATTTTTTAAAAAATTTAAAACAGATGATGAAATATTAACATATATTTAATTATATATTATTCGTATTAATAATAAATGTTTCGTCATCTGTTTCTTTGATTTTTCAATATCTACAGACAATGCATCATTTATATGAAAGACGGTTCTTTCCTTTTTAAAGTCCTTGTAGATGTTGCACCAGTATGCTTCTCTGTATGTTTTCGAATCTTCTAATTTAGTAGTCGAATCAAAATTTTGCTTCTGAAGTATGTGAGATTTGTAAAATTAAAACTTCTATTGTTAACGAACACACACACACATTTATTCACAAACATTAATTAACAAAAGGACACATTACAAACAAGGTTTACAAAAACTAAAACATCTCAAATAAGTTTTGGAGCGCACACTCGCTCGTTGCATTCTCTCTTATACCACTTGAGTTCTCTCAATTACATGTGTGGCGGAAACATTGCCAGTGAATTCGCAACACACCCCACTTGTACTCTGTTAAGAGTACACTAACTGATATTAACAACAAACAATATAATACAAAATTTTTTAAATCACATACATAATTATGAACATACAAATATACACAAAATACACAAGACACTATTTAATAAAGAAAATAGAGATCAATTTATTTCAAGTGGGTAAATTAACTGGATTGGTCGTTTGTAGCGACCTTTAGTTGTTCGGACAAGGCAAGAAAGTACATGTCCATCACGCCCCACAAACACCTCTTCGATGATGCCAAGAGGCCATAATAATTTGGATTTAGGGTTACCTTCAATCAAAACGACGTCTCCTATTTTTAGATTATTTTCTGGTACTGGATGTATAAATTTATGCGCATTTTTCAACTGCATTAAGTAATTTTGCTTCCATTTAACCCAGGGCCGACGTACGAGGATAGTCTGATATAACCTTCGACGAGTCAAACCTTCCTTCGTGGAAGGTGGATTGGCAAATATCTCAATAAAATGCCCTGGACACTTAACATTTTCAACATCAGGAAACAAAAAATGGGCCGCGATAAGAGGCAGCGGTTCCTCCAAATCATTACTTACATAAGTAACTGGTCTATGATTTAATACTAGTTCAATTTCAGCTAGGACAGTCATCATTTCCTCAAAATTAAGACAAGCATTACCCAATATTTTCTTCAAAGGCTCCTTGACACTCCTCATGAGCCGCTCATAAAAACCACCCCACCATGGGGCATGAGGAGCAATAAATTGCCAGGTGATGTTATGTACTGCAACAAAGTTTTTTAAATCCGGATCATTCGAAATTTGAGAAAAGTCCCTCAAAATGTCATCTACAGTTCTAAAACTCTTAGCATTGTCTGAAATGATGGCCCTACAATTTCCCTTTCTTGCCAAAAAAAGTCTTAAAGACAAAATAAAGCTTTTAACAGACATGTCAGTTATCAATTCTATGTGCAAGGCTCTCGTGACCCCACATGTGAATAAAGCTATATAGGGTTTTTGTTGAGTGTTCCCCGAACGAATAAAAACTGGACCAGGGATATCAATTCCTGACACCGTAAATGGGGGACTTTCAAGTACTCTAGTTTTAGGTAAATGAGCAGTTATTTGTTTAGCAGGCTTTACAGAATATCTATTACATATCAAACATGATTTCAAAACACCTTTCACCACTTGTCTACCCTTTGGAATCCAATATTTGTTTCTAATTTGAGCAAGAGTTGCTGACACCCCACTATGACAAATTTTAATATGTTCTCTTAAAATTAACAATTTAGTAAATCTGGAATGTCTGCGTAGAATAATTGGATGAATTTCATCGTTTCTTAAACTATTTTCTTCGAGTCTACCTCTCACACGCAAAACATTGTTTTCATCACTAAATGGGGCTAATTTAAAAAGAGAAGATTCCTTTGGAATCTGTTTACCCTTTTCAAGACATTCTAATTCGGAAGAGTAGACAAGCCTTTGTTCATATTTAATCCATTCTAATTCTGCACGAATAAGTTCAATTGCAGTATAAGGTCCGATTTTAACCTGCTGCTTCTTCAGTTTACTCACAAATCTTTTGACCAATACAGTAATTTTCAAAACCCTTGTAAGGCTACTATAGTTATTTAAATCAAAAATAAATTGAGCATCCTTAAAAATACATTCGTTTTGACTTATATTTCCACATTCCTTTCGTAATTCTAAATACCCAGAGGGATTTTCAATTTGAGGTTTGCAAGGCCGAAATTCACGCGGTTGACTCAACCAAAGTGGTCCTTTAAACCATAAGACATTTTTCGCTAAATCACAGCCAGAAATGCCTCTAGAA
>JAPDSC010128873.1:4904-14964 GCA_026290005.1 Latrodectus geometricus
GTATATACACTGCTGAAAACAATTAAAGGATATTGCGGTTTTAGGTGGATCTTGTGACTGGGAAATATTTTAGCTGATTGATACATGGTCAACAGACGTAGTAGGTTGTATGAGAATAAATAACACCTCTTTGACAGAAAAAAATGCATTTTATTTTGTGTACAAAATGGAAAAAATACAATTTGTGCATAAGAGAAAAAAAGGTTAAGAAAATGTGTTTTCTTCAAAGGAAGTCATTTTCAGTAGGGTGTATGGTTTCCACGGGTGGCCAGCAACGTTGAACACCTTTGAGGTATGGAGTCAATGAGGCTATTATTCTGTCCCACTCTTCCAGAAGAGCTCTTTCCAGTTCTTCGAGAGTTTGTGCGGGTGGTTGTTGGCCAGCAACTCATCCTCCTAGGGTGTCCCAAATGTGATGTATTGGATTCATGTCAGGAGAACACTCTGGCCATTCCATTTGTACGATTCCTTCTTCGAAAAGGAAATCCTCCACCAAGTTAGCATGATGTGGCCTACAGTTATCGTCCATTAAAATGAAGTCATATTCGATAGCTGGAGAGTAAGGGACTAGTATCGTTTTGAGGATCTCTTCCCTATATTGGCGACGAGTAAGAGGTCCATCTCGAATGATATAGAGGTCTGTGCGCCCGTCAATAGAAATGCCACCATACATCAACACTCTCCCACCGCCAAATCTTACACTTTCATGCACGAACGCAGGATTGTTCCTACTGCCACCTTCCCTCCAAATGAAAATACAACAATTATCAGGATAAACAGAAAAAAGAACATTGCTCCATTCATTTTTCCTCCAGTTCACCTGCTCTGTTTTCCACTTCATGCAGTCGCGATGATGCCTTGATGTTAGTTTAACACATACCATCGGTCGGCAAGCATACAGACCTACACCATGGAGCCGGTTTCGGACAGTCTAAATTGAAACCATGGAGTCAGTAGCCGAGCGAAGATGTTGTTGGAGAAGAGTAGCGTTCATATTTCAAAGTCTCCGAGCCGTTAACACGTAATAACGATCTTCATTGGACGTTGTTGCCCGTCTAAGACCTTGCCCTGATCTTCAGCTTGCACTTCCAGTCACCAAAAAATGGTTCCAGATCCTTGAAATCACACTTTGTTACACTCCAATGGCTTACGCTCTTTTGGCTTGAGTTTGGCCTCCTTCTAACCTACCAACAACTCTCCAAGTTTCTAAATCGGTATATATTTTTATTTAAATATATATCTATATATATATATATATATATATATATATTAGTATTTATATTATTATGCAAGTTAATTTGTTTTCATATTTCGTTATATCGTTATATTACTTATCACATTTTTGAGATAAATTAAACTTAACTGACTATTTGTTATTATAAATTAAATAAAAGTATTTAAACTGATTCTTACTCTAATATTATCATAAAGGAAATATGTGGAGTACAAACTTTCGAACTCAAATGTATAAAATCTTGTAATGATGTCTAGAATTTTAAATATCACTTTTTATTATTCAGAATTTCTGCCAATTTATATTATTTTTATATATTTAAAAGTGTTATATAACAAATTTTAAAAACTAATACCAAAATAATTTTACAGATAAATTTATTTCACTGGTAAAACGTATATCGGTGCTTAGCAATATTTTTTTCAATATTTATGTTGTATGTACAAGAAAATGTATATATTATTTGAGGATAAATAGTTTAATTTTATTCTTAAATTTTAGTATGAGATTTTATTTTAGTAAAAGTAATGGAAAACACAAAATGTGTGATTTATTAAAATTTTATTTTTAATAAAACTCAGAAAAATATGAATTTAACTATTGAATATATGCAGTTAGGATTTTGAAAACATTAGCTTTCTTCGAAGTAAAGATCACCTTTTCATAGGAACAGATATTTTTATATAACTTATACTTTCCATTTATTTATACTTACAGTATTATTTACGCAGTACAAACTTCTCCTTGTGAGTCTAAAAGGGAAATAAATGTTAAGTAGAATATTGGAAAAATATTTTTCTCTCTTTATTAACTTTAAATTTCAGGGACATATTTGCAATTTCTGTCGCAGTAAACTTTAAAATGATCACGTGAGTGATGAAAGATGGAAGTTAAAGAGAAAGGGATATTAAGAATATATAAAAACACACAAAAAATGAATCGTTTAAGAATGATCATTTATCACGAAAATTTACATTAGTTCTATCAATCATGTGTCACAAAAATGCTTGAAATCCAAGATCAAAATTTTAAAATAAAAATAGTAATTCAATCTTTCAATATAATAAAATTTTATCAATGAGTCTACTTTTATAAATAAATTTCATAATCGGTTTACCACCGAAATTTTATTTTGGGTTGAAATGTGAATGGCTGTATAGAATAGTCTAAAATTTTATCGATATGTTCGTCTCTAGATAACTTAAAATAAAAGCTGTTTTTTCCGGATATATTGATTACAATACTTATATTTAATTTAAGCTGCAATTAATACTAATTTGAAAGTAATTTAATGTTGCTCAAACCAAATTGTAATTAATTTAATCTATATAATATTCCATTGCAAATTTTTGTTTCAAGAATGGAATCGAATTTTTCCTTTATTTGTTGATTGATTCCTTATTTATATTATGTGTGACATTTAAACAGGAAAAAAACGTTAATTTTTCAGTATCCTGTCTGTACAGAATCAAATACTTTGGATTTGTTTTACACTCAGCCAAAGTGGTATTTTGAAGAATAACAATATATTTATTAATATGGGTTTTTGTGAAATATTGTTTTTGCACATTCCGACTTATAAAGACGGTTTTTTCAAAAGTTGACAAATAAAATTGGCATTAGAATGTCTATGAACGCAGATTGTTTATTAATTTAGTAATTAATTATGTAAGTTTTTATAGACTATTAATTCAGTACTTTCAAATCATTTAATATTCACATAGGAAATTTAGTGATAATATTTATTAATTTTTAAATTTCCAATGTCAAGCAATAAATAAATGATACCGTTGTTATGCAACCAATGTGGCAATATTTTGAAAATATTTTATATATCATAAGTTATAACATTAATTTTAAAAAATTTAAAAATTTATATTAAAAAAAAGCTAAATAATATTGGTAAGAGAGGAGCATAATGAAGTAGAAAATATTTTTAATGCATAAATACTTGTGTAAAAAATGTGTGAATAGAAAATTAGCAGTGTTGCTTAAACAAACTTTATTTAAGAAATAAAGAGTTTTAAGAAATGTCCATTTATAAATATTAACATATAGCCCAATATCAAAAAATGACTATCAGTAAAAATCATCAGTCAAAATACATAACTTCATTAAGTATTATCAGCCAAAGTATATAACTTCATTAAAAATTATTAGTTAAAATGCATACAGTCAGTTGAAATTATGAATCATATTTTGATTCTTTTAATCATATATATCATATATTTTTAGTTCTAAGGGGGTTTTTTGAGATTTTTTTTATTTTAGTCCTTTTTTGTGTATTTTTATCGATGATGCAAATTTTAATCCGAAAATGTAATAAAAATTTGAATAACAGATTTCTTATTTTATGTTTACAAGATTTTATGTTTAATAATGGCTGAGATCTTAGCTGAGCGTGCCTTTCATTGGGGTTTGTGAAAAACACTAGATCACAATTGGCTGAGATATTATATTCTTTTCAGAAAGTAGGAAATTTGTTGAAACAGATCCAAGATTTTTTGTGCTGTTATACTTTCAAACTTCTTATTATCACAAAAACAAGTACTAATTCATTCAATTTATTAATTGAACTAATATTGCTAACGCTATTATAAAAAATATGCTTCATAAATTTTTCGAGGGCAATATTTATGATAAAAATTTGATAACATAAATTCTATTGCTATTTATTATTATTTCTCTTGTATTTTAATAACATTAAATAATTTTTCTTCAATTTTAATTAGATCTAATTGATCAAAATTGTCATTTTTAATAAAGGTTGGCTTTTGACAATCTTGTCTATAAGTTATGTATGCAAATTAAAACTATTATAAATTTTTGAAATTATTCATTTCGTTTCAAATCAATTTCACTAAAAACCTTATTAAAAATTGGTACAATCAAAGAGGACTTGAGGAATTTCTGAATGATATGAAGGAAAAATATCACAAATCATCAAAACAGTAATCAAACAATAATAAAAGAAGTATATTTATGTCAAAATCATAAATATGATACAATCTTTTATCTTTAAAAATGAAAATTATAGATGAATCAAAATAATATTGAAATTATATACATATCCATATGCTTTTAAATAAACACATTTAAAATTAGTGTAGCTTGGAAATTAGAAATATATATGTTATGTTTGCATCGTATAATATAATAACATTAATTACTTAAGTAAAATATATGGCGCAAAATATAACAAAAATTAATTTTAAAAAAATGTGTTAGCAAATATTCATATTTAGACAACCAAAACAAGCATATAATTTTATATATTTAAGTTAAATTAATTGATATGTTCCATGCTGTTCTATTTATATAAGAAAACTTATTTTTTAATAATAATAAAGTTTATTGGCTGGTTTATCAATTTACAACGTCTTTTTTTGCAAGGAAATTCTCAGCGCTTACGGTTGAAGTGGCTATAGAAATATTTGAAGTATCAAAACTTGTGGTAGATTTAAATCTATGAAATAATTAAAAGAAAGTATAATTCTATGATAATCATGTAATCCTTGATAGTGAACATTTTTATAAAGAGGAGAATTAAACCATTTTATTACTCAAGCATTTATTACTTGCAACATTTATATACTTTAAAGTTTGTGAAAAGATTTTAAAAGAGATATTTTAAATGAGATTATCGATAAGAATTAGTTATTTTTATTAAAATAAAAATAAGTTTCATTTTTCCAAGCAAATTTACATACATTTTAAAAATAAACTTGCTGTAAAGGAATAAAAGTAAATTTTCTTAAAATGGTTTAAATAATTTAAAAACAATTTCAAATTTAAATACTATATTTATATACATCATGTTTTCATATCTCGTTAAAAATTCCTGTGAGCTAATTGTTTTTTTCTGGTGATCAATGTTTGTGGTAGATTAAAAATCTGATTATTTTTAGAAATCATTCTCAAAGGAAATTCTCCGAATTACTAATCATGAATTTCAAATAATATCTTTTGAATCTCAATTAACTAAATATTATCAAGATTCCCGTAGCAATGTATTATCAAGATTCCCGTAGCAAATACTTATGTTTAATTCAAAAAGTATATTTCCCTAAATGTGGAAAATTTTTTAATTTTTTAATCTTTTTGTATATTTTTAGTTTTTGTTTTCTTTTTCTGGCGTCTCTTCAGTAGACATATGATCTCTTAGAAACATTTCTAATTTCATTTATGAATAAACCCACAGCATTTAAAAATCGAGGCATATTGTGAAAGAGTTTTGAAAATATAAAAAGTTTAATTTAAATTATTGTTATTTTTACTTATTTCATAAATAAAGAAAATTATTCATATCTCTTTTTCTGTAAAACATCTTAAATTTCAAAATACATTTTTGACATTATGTTAGTTTTATATTTGGTTTAAACAATTGACGTAGTTTTAATAAGCCCATTGTTCCCGCTGCAGTGCTAAGAGGAGGAAAAAAAATCAATTGAGTACCATCCTAGACATCGCTAATTTAAATATCTTTCAAAATTTTTTATTTTAATTATAGCAAATACTTTCAGAAATTTAAAACTTCATGTTTGGTGTACAACTTGTTATAGGCAAGGATGAAATATTTCTACTATTTTCTTAGCAAGATTTAAGTTACCATTCAATTTTATGTTTAAAATCAATTCATTTTATAAATGGTGATAATAAAACCTAAATCTGGTAATTTCTTTTTATTTTAGAGGCAGTCGTGACATTATAAAATATATTGCACATATTATAACAATTAACTTTGAAATTACTCGATATATCTCCCATCACTAAATTCAATATATTTTCCATATATTTTATTTATATTTGAGTGAATATAATTAAAAAAATAATTGAGTAACATACTTTTTTAAATTCATGGAATTTCCAATGGATATCATGGAATTTTCATGGATATCATTTTGGTTCCAAAGTATCCGCAAAGTATCTGTTACTTTTTCTCTCCTTTTTCTAACCAAGAGTCACATGGCTTTAAAAATTTCTAATTATTTTAGATATGGAATACCATGTTACATACAGTGGAAGTACTTAATTTTGTTACCCTCATTTCATAAAGCTAATTTACTGAAATAAAACGTATTTATATTCCAACTCAGTTTCTAATATTTTAATAATGTTAGATATGCAAGTAATTATATATAATGTGAGTATTGAATATATAGTAATACTATAGATTCAATAATCACATAAAATGTATGGTAAAAATTCTAAGATATTTCTAACATCTTGCTTTAATTTTTAATTGAATTTAAATTTTAAATTAAATTTGCTTTCTTTTTAATATAATTTTAAAAAAAATTAGTCGAAAAATTATATTTTCTTTGCAAAAGTTTATAATTTAATAATTATTTCCATATAAATTTCATTATTTTCCATAAACAAAGAAAACTTTGTAATTACTTATTAAAAATTAGTTCCTATATTTTGACAGAGTTAACTTAGAAGAGAAAACAACTAATCCTTAATAATTTTTTTCAAATTACTTTTATAAATAACTTTATTTTACATTTTAATACACTATACAAAATAATTTTGTTCTTTTAGTTAAATTTATTATGCAACATGTTTTTTCGTGTCATATATTTCACTTTACAATTTATCAGATTAAAATAAATTTACTCCTAAGAAAAATTGTTAATTGAAAATTTATTACAAAATATCTTTTTATTAAATTGATATATAATAGAAAATTTGTTTTTTATTTAAAGTTAATTTCAATAAAATTAATATCATTTAACTTTTACTTATTAGATCGCATACATACATTTATTTAATAAAGAAGACAGATTAAATTTTTTCTTATAATAAATTATTAAAATATTTATTTATATTTATAAATGTTTTGGTTTAATTTATTAAATACATTAACAAATGTTATTAAAATTATATTAAACTCATCATTAAGTTTATCTTATAAATAGTCTCTATATTTTTATTTATACTTTTATTTTATAAAAATTTTCCTGTTTTACTATTAATAATATAAACATTAGATAATAGGAACAATTATTATATGTAATTGTATTAAAACAATTTTCGTAAAACAATATTTTCAATTGGTTTAACAATCACACACTTAAGATATATTTTATGGTAAATGTTCTGAGATATTTCTAATAACATTGTTTTTGATAATACCATTCTTTACTTCGTGATTAAATTTCGTAAATATATTTTTACAACATTTGTCAGAATAATAATACATATTATAGAAGTAAATATTTATCAATGAAAAATCAACCACCACACAATTTAAAACTTGGTTAATAAAATAAATTTTGAAAGTATAAAAATTAATAAAATCACTTGTCTCAAATATTATCTTTATTAGAAATATATACATTTATGAAATTTTAATAAATCATAAATCATTTTATTTATAATGATTTATTTACCAAAGTATGTCTACCAAATTGAATTTATTTTTGATTTACTTACTATGCTGCTTGTTAATAAAATATGGGATATTAAAGAAATATGACTAATTAAATTATTAAAATTGGTCTTTTTAGTATTTCTAATCAGCAGAATTTTTGTTGATTGAATTCCTTGAACTAAAAATATTTTTTGTACTTCATGTCATTGTAATTTAATTTTATATAATTTTTAAAAACAATACTAAAAATTAGTCGGAATATTAGAAAATTACTTCAAATATTTTTATTTACAGAATGGCTGACGGTACAGTATTTGCTGCATTCTTTATATAACAGAATATAGGTAAAATATTTTATGCATAATATTTATTATGTGTATATATATGCATGCTTTAATATATTGTTAAAAATGGATTGTATCTCATGCTTAGCCATTGTTATATCCAAAGTTTATATGGTGTATTAGGATATTTTCCATTCCAGGTTATTGTATATCAGTGGCTCAGTAGCTAGCTCAGTACAACTTCCAGTTAGATCACCAAAATAGAGCATGACTACCCACAGTGAGTGATTGGGAGAGCGACCACATTCTTCCTTTCTGAGTTACTGGAGCTCCATGGATTTGTGACGAGTGTAGTTTAATCTGTGATGCCCAAAGCCCTTCTCTTGATATGGCATGGATGAAGAGAGGTGAGTGTGTTTTAGATTATTTATCTTCAATCAGTTATCCTGCGCATTTGTAAATCAATAATTCTGAATACAAGGCAAAAGTATGGAAAAGAAATTTTGTATTAAGTTAAATCCTTAAATTCTATGTATAAACATGTATTGTCCCAAGTTTTGTAGCAAAATCTATGTAGAAGTAAGAAAAGCAAACGAAAATTCTGATTGGTATAAAACAGGTTATATATATTTCAATTTTACATAATTTTGAAATGATTTTTACTTTTTTTGTCAAAGGTTTCTATTAATTGCTACGTTAATACCCTTTATAGCTTCAAAAGAAAATGAATGTTTATAAATTAGCGTATGAGATATAATAAAAAGATTACTAGTTTTTGATATATATAACAAAATATGCTCTGCATTATCATGTTCTTATCTTCAACTTGGAATCTATATTGTTTGATTAATATTAATTTCATATTTTTCTATGTATTTAATTATATAAGAATGCATGTTAAAAACGTGTTGAGAACTAGCATGGACCAATTTCAACGTAATATTCACCTACTATAATATTTGCATTTTGCTTTGCTTGATACCACAGTAAATGGTAAAACATGTTATCACATAAGAAATAATACCAAATGATATAACATAAAAAAATATTTATTTTCAAAACTCATCTTATGAAAAAAATGCTTTTAGCGAACATATTTAATTTATTTTATACTATTTTATGATATATTTTAATTATATGGTGTATAAATCAAGGAAGCTGGAATAATTCAAAATTCTAATGTATAGAATGAAAAAACACTAATAGTTGACAATAATACAGACTATATCAAAAATATATTACATAAATCACCAAAATCATGAATCTTAACTCCAAGTTTTTACTCACAAAATAATCTAAAGTAAATTTTTGGATTATTTTATAACTTATCTTAATAATATATAAACCTTTAAATCAAGAATTATAATTCCAAATTCTAATCTGCAAAAAGAACATGTAAAAGTATTTTGAATTCGTTCTTAACATATTGTATAAGAGCTTTATAAAGAACGTCTCAATACAGAGGAAAAAAATAAATTGGTTTTGAGGGAATTTTTTTTTATACAAAGTTCTTGTGGGAAGATTTTGCGGTTCCTTTGCGGAAAGACTTACTTACTTCGAAGAGACTTATGGTATTACTTTCAAACAAGTATCTCTGACATGAACTAAAGATGGAGACACGCTGATAAATCACTTCATCCCCAGCTTACATGTAAGAAATGCGTTAAAAATTGTACTGAGTAGAGATTTATATTATGTAGTGATAGTTAATATATGGGACTCTCTTACACAAGAATAACTAAACCCATAAATCTAATACCTATATACAAACTTTTTATTGGGGAAAGTCAGATATTAATATGAGGATTTCAAAATAAATCATCTGTTAGCTACGTGTATCATCTAAATAAATTTCTTACTGGAATTTCTTCTACACGTAACCATGTCAGGACGTTTTTAAATAAAAAACTGCAATTCAGTAACAAATAACAAAATTTATTTTTTTTTTTTTTTTTTCAGTAACAAATAACAAAATTTATTATTCAATATGGCGGCGCTTCTCCATTCTATCACCGACTCGCTCGGTCCACGTACATCAACTGTCTCGTTTTATTTGTACTCGGTCCACGTACATCAACTGTCTCGTTTTTTTTTTGTAATCGCCGTCTAGTGGCGATTTTACATTTCTCACATTCGCCCTCTAGTGGCGATTTTACATTTCTTACA
>JAPDSC010128891.1:5709-19653 GCA_026290005.1 Latrodectus geometricus
ACTTATAAATACAATTAAAGCTAATAAAAAAGAAATGAAATTTTACACTACAGTCAGAACTTTTTATTTTATATTTCGGTGAATGTGTATAAAAAGCGCCATCTATTTTGAATTTATTGATGCTATAACTAAATGCATAGGCAAATCTAATAAGGATTTGTTAAAAGTGTTATTTGCTTGATATATAATTGAATATCTTTATTTCTTTTTGAATTTTTTTCCTAATGTAAGCCCTTAATTTAAAATGACATCTAAATTTTTCTTTGCTATTTTCTGCATTTTTAATCAAACTAAGATTTATATACTGAAAATTTAAAATACATTTTTATGGGAAATTTTATTTCTTTTTAATTATCTTTAATTGGATCTATAATTTTTGCAAATAAAAGGACAAAATATTATTAATATATAAAAAATCACAATTGTTTATTCTTTTATTAACTTAAAAAAGCAAAACTGAAATACACCCAAATTTTAAATCACTGTCTAAGAAAATAATGAATAGTATTATCAGGAAATGCAAAATGTATCCATTCTAATAATAATAGCATTTACTAAAACTTTAAAATCTAAGAAATTTGCCTACTTTTTTTATTACAATAGGAGCATTTTGGTTTAGTTTTGTTCTTTTTAAAAAAAAAAAAAAATTAATTTGTTCTTTTTTTTTAAAAAAAATTATAATTAAATTAAAGAAATATATATTTATTTATTTATTTAAAATATATATTATTGTATATTTATTTAAATATATTATATTTATTTAAAATATAAAAAAAACACACGTTGAAGTATTTCGATGTTTCACATACAGAATAATTCTTTATTTTAATGTATGCATTAAGCCTAAATATTCAAGGCGATTTTCCATTTTTTTTTTCATTCATTTCATAAATAAACTCTTAATTCTTCTAAACCGAGTTGAATATTTTTGGGCTAAACATGTGTTTTTAATTGTTTTCCAGTAGGTAATAGAAGAATGGAAGCACATGGAAATTGAAGATGAAGATTTGCAAATCGCTTTCCTCATTAAAATTGCTGATGTGAGCATTGGATTTGATTTTCCCTTACTTTAAAATTATTAAAACTTAAAATTATTAATGTGCATTTTGTACCACCTTCTAATGCTTTAACTATATTTCAAACTCAATCAATAAAATGTATTATATAAACAATATTTTGATGCATTTATCTATTTCTCATGTCTTTCTTTATTATATTTCTTTTTAAATAACTATAATGATTTGGAAAAAAAATATTTTTAGATTATTTGTGATGGAGCAAAGATATTTGCAGAATCCTTAGATCACAGATTGGATAAATCTGATTCACAAGAAAAAAACATTGAATACACGAAAAAAGTAATTTTTTTTATTTAAAATTTAATTTAATTTAATTATTAAAGCATGATTTTTAGAAGAATAATATACCAGTATCTTTTTATCAAATTTAACTGATTTACTTCAATTGTAGAAAAATTTTAATAATCTGTCTTGTGTGTGTGTGTGTGTGTGTGTGTGTGTGATTTGCGAAAATATAAAGCAATTATGTGTGTAGCTAAACTATATGATATTAAAGATAATTTGTTTCCTTTTAATGCAATATATAATGCCTAAATTTATAACATTGTCATAAAAATTTAGAAAATCCAATTTTTTAGTTAACGTGCAAGCTTTTGCATCACAATATAATTTTAATTATTGGATATGTTTTTTAAGCTGTGTATGCTTTCTTGCTTTTAAAAAATTTTAAAATTTATTTTTAAATTGAAATCATACAGCCTTATCATATCAAAATGCTTACCGTATCTCAAACATAGTTGTAATTTATCAATAACTTTTTTTTCTGTTGACACTCAAGCGTAAATATCTGACAGAGAACGATAATTGAATAAAAACGTTTTTTCTAGAAATTGGTAGACCATTGTAATCAAACGAAAATGTTTGGGTAGAATTTGATAAAAGAAAAAGGATATAATCGAAGTGAAATTTTCCTCAAGAATTTTATTTTTTACTCTATTTTTTTCTATAAAAAGACAAAGGAATGAAAGGATGTTTTATTAAATAAGTTCATATAAGAAATTTCAAACTGATCATTTGAGAAAAAAGAAATTATTTTTGTATTTGATATAGATTTCTTAAAATGGCATGTTTATTAAATCGTCCTTGCCGATTAAAACTAACCATAAAGTGGATGTTATGATTTATTTATTGATTGCATAAAATATCAAATATTAATATTTAATGTGCTTTACATATTACATGAAATAAATTTATCTTAATGATTCATAAGTATTTATTTTTTAATAGCGGTATCGAGAGAGACAAATCTCCAATAATATATAAAATAACCCATCCCACTAAGATATTGGCCAACATTTTTTTTCCAACTGCTCACTGAAGAGCTCATCCCACTGAAACATTGACTTGTTTTTGTTGGGTGGACAAAATTGTATATTCAACATTAGAGGTGAAAATGATTATTTGTTTCACTCACAGACCAATTATAAGTAAAATAAAGTGACGTACACATGATCTCAATTGTAACGAAAGAAACAACCACTTTGTGAATAAATATACTTTTTTCTTGATTTAGCTTAGCATATAATTGTAATTTTCTGGAATTTTTGCAGACTTGCATCATAGCAAACAGCGTAGAGCACGTCCGGGAATACCTCCAGGAGCTTCCGCAGAAGATGCAGTGGGAAGAATCCCTCTCCAAGCTGGACAGTCCAGACTTGAAGAGTCAGATACTCCGCATCCTGAATCTCATCCATAAGTCCATGAATGTGCAACTGGAGAGCATCACCCACAAGATGATAGAGCACGCCACTTCAAGTCTGCTCACACTCTGCGAGAAGCATTTGTACTCTTGGCTGCACGCACCTTCCTTCAATCAAGTAATTCCTTCAATCCAGTAATTCTTTCAATCAAGTAATCAAGTTATTCTTTCAATCAAGTAATTCCTTCAATTAATTAATTCATTCAAGTAATTCTTTCAATCAAGTAATTCCTTCAATCAAGTAATTCCTTCAATCCAGAAATTCTTTCAATCAAGTAATATCTTCAATCAAGTAATTCCTCAATTAAGTAATTCATTCAAGTAATTCTTTCAATCAAGTAATTCCTTCAATCAAGTTATTCCTTCAATCAAGTAATTCCTTCAATCTAGTAATTCCTTCAATCAATTCGTACATCCTCAAGATTAGGTATCACTATTTGTGAAGCTGGCAAGTTCGACATTTCATGATTTCGATTTTAATTTGAGGTGTGGATTTCTGTTGTGTTTCCGAATCCATTTTAAAGCCTTCGATTTCATCAGTTGTAATGACCGACAAAGTGACTTCAAAACAATAAATTTAAATTTTAAGCCGACCGATGGCTGAGTGCTTAGCATTCCTGTGGCTGTTGGTCCCGTATTTGAATCCTGGTTCAGGCATGGAAGTTTTCTTTCTCTGTGTTTCTTTCTCCTGAGATGATGGATGAATGTGGCCCGACCTATAAACGGGTATGTGGTGATGTGATGTGAGTAATGCTACTCGCCTCCGTGATTTGGCTCACAGATGCCCACCGGGTAACGCTAAATGAGTAGCAATTTCTGGCCTGATTGTGGCGAAGGGGCAATCACCTAGTGCCGCCATTGGAAAAAAAAAATAAATGTTAATCACCATGGAAATGGAAACGCACGATTAATCATCTTTACTGTCCGTTTCCTATTTGGAAACCAAAAACTGTATTTTACAAAAATATATAATATTTTCTCCTTACTTGCTCAGACATCATGATGTATGTATTCCAGAGTGGATGTGAAGAATAAATCAATTTTGGTGATTCTCCTCGTTGGCGATCTTTATCAACATGGCATGGCAATTACTAGGGCTAATATAAGCACTCAATAAAAATAAGTTTCCCTGTCTCCTCAGATCCATCTTCAAATGGATTTGATGTTGATCCTGTTGGCATAGAGAATTGCTGATACCTTGACCAAAAGGGGTGTTGGTGATACCTCTGATCCCGCTGCACCTCTTACTTCTTTGGTTCTCAGTGGACACCTCAAGACTATGAAGAACTTTGGGGGATTTAGGGAATTTGAAGACTGCACCGAGTGTTTTATGGAGAAAGCTTCTCCTGAACACAATCTTGCTTGTCTGATGCTCACCAGGCAGGATCATACGGACAATCCACTTTTAGTTTTGGAATTCTTCAAGGTGCAAAGTTTCATGGACTTTATTTAGCTCTGCTAATCTCTGGGATGTGCAACAACAACAAGAAATTTGCTCACAATATCTTTTTAACTGTTTCAAGTTAATAGATTACATATGATATGAAACTCCTCATCCTAAAATTTCCACTTTTCAATGTTTATGTGCACTATTCAGGTCAAAAGAGCTGCATTACTTCACCACATCTGTTATATTCAACTAATCACGTGTTTTCATGTTACAATCTTAATGGTTGGTACCTTATCAATGATTGTCCCGGAAAAATGCTGTTAAACTATGCTGTATCAGTAACTTAAGGCACTCATGCCAGATAGTATAAGTTTCAGTTCACTTTTCACTACTTTATTCACTTTTCTACTGTACTTAATATTAAATGCAATTATTTAATTTTTAATTTAATTATTATGATTATTTTAATTATTAATAATTTAATTATTATGAAGGCCATCCTAAATTAATCCAATGGGTAAAGTATTCGAACCGTAGACATTTACCTTTTGCTTTGGAAGAAATTGTAAATACGTATATCAAATACTTTTAATAACAAATCAGGAACTTGAATGTTTATAATTATCAAGCACCACTTTTTGCAAAGTAAAAAGTGTTACTACTTAAGAATTGCTGATTTAATTGATTCTTACTCAACATGTTTACTGGATAGATGCACGAACTCTAACTCCATATCCCAATACGTCTCTATTTGATTTATAAGGAAATTTCTGTTTAACTGAAACTTCGTCAAATGACAAATATTGATTATTGCAAGGACATGCTAAGAGATAACTACTTAGGAAGCTTCATGTATATGATCGAACGTTTATGATCGCATTTTTACAATGCGATCATAAACATTCGTTTTTAAGGTTGGATTTATAAAAAAAAAAAAAAAAAAAAAAAAAAAAAACCCTCTAATTTTTTAAAATTTATTGAAGATACTTTGAAAAATAAAATTTGTTATCTAAGATTTATTATTCCCTTAAGCAATGAATGAATACATATTTGGCGGAGACTTCCGTAAAATTATATCTTGGCTGCGATGACTATGCGAGGCATAATGGCAAATAACAAAATGATTTATTACTAACTATTTCGGTAAAATTTTGGCTATATTTATTCCCAATTTTCCAGCAAGCCTTTGACAAAAGTAAGTGACAGATTTGTTTCATTTACAATGAAAAAACAAAAATGATTTAATCCTTGGTACTAATTTGTTTATTTTTATGAGATTCTTTACAGCCAGTTGTTCTCAAACAGATTTTGATTGAAGACAAATTAACTAATTATGACACACTCTTGGAGTAGTTTTATTATAAGTTGCTCTATAAATTCTATACAATAGAATATGCAATAGATTTGATATGTACTGTGCCGACTACCTTGGTGATAATAATTTTCATTGGCGAGACTAGCACGATACTCTTTATTTTAGCACCTAACTTTGTTTAGGTAGTTGTCCTATCATAGCTCTAGGTAGTTTTGATAGTACGATAGTATTCATAATACTTTATTTATACACATTTTATCATATCATAATCAAAATGAGTAAGCATTTTGATATTAATGAAATTAGTTTCTTGATTTAGAAACCTTTAACCCTTCTTTGCATAATGGTGGAAATTTCCATCATAACCTATAATGCCCAAAAATTATACAAAAGAACAAGTTCACTTTAAGTTGATCGTGTTTGGATACCTTTTTAATGTCCATTGCATAAAAAGAAACATAGCTGTCAAAAATAAACAAGTGTCATTATCAGTGAAACGAGCTTAAAGTTGTCTCATTCCGCTGTTTGTTGTAGTTGCAATAAACGTATGATTTCGTTTATAATTTTGTTTTATTATATTAGAGTTTCTATTGCTAAAAAATTGAAAATGAGTGGAAGAAAGGTTTGTAACACGTGTTTCTGTTATTTTCCTCTTTTATTTCTATTTAGTACTTAGATAATGATCTAACTTTGGATGATGATGGAAATTTTTAGCATATTATTTTTTGCTAAATTTATACTATAAATATATACTAAGATTTTTTTAACCATTTTCCCTTTAATTTTGAACATGAATTATATCAACTTGATTTATTTCACCAATAAAGAAAAAATCATGCAAAGAAGGGTTAAATTGTTTTAACTATTAAATATAATTATTTGAAAATGTGTGAAACATTTTTAAATTCTTTATATATTTATAATTAAGAGAAAAATTTTAGTTTTATTTAAAGTAGCACTGTATTTTATGACCTATCATACATCGTTCTATTGAATTATTAGGCTTATGAAAGAGTCCAGAGTAACCTGAACGAGTATTTAGAAACTTTGAATGAAACAATTAAGGAAAGCCTATTTCCAAGATTTTTGTCTGTGTTATGGTCAGCCATCCTTATGTTCATTCAACAAGGGTTTCACGAAGGAGTGAGTTGTTCATATCATAATTTCATGGTTTTCTCCTTTGTTGTTTCATGGCATTTATATTGTACTAATTATACGTTTTACAGGAGCCACCCGAATATGCCGAAACTTTAAAAGGAGTAAGTATGTTTACAGTTCAGTATAGTTGCCTATAGTCTTATAGATTAAAGTAAATAACGTAAATGTTGAAGAATATTGCCTGGAGTTAATTTAAAGGCCTTAATATATAAGTTCAATTCTATTTAAATAGGTTCTTTTATAAATCCGAACTCAAAACGTTCTTACGTTAGTAAACTTATAAGCAATTAGATAAAAAAAAAACAAAAGGTTAAAAACAATTTTGAATTTTTTTAATAATTGCTATTTATGTGCTAAGGTACATTATCATTGGTCCCTTAATCAGAGACTAAAATGAAAAATTTCTGTTAGCTTTTATTAAATTTTGTAAAATTTTTAAATTTTAACTTATTAAAACTTTCTTAAACGTAAAAATACTTTTATATTAAAAAAAAAAGATCCTATCAGCAAAAATTGGGTATGTTTTTTAAAATATATTTAGTGTAATATTTCATAATTGTTATAAATAATTCGCAACTTTTTTATTTATTAACTGTGAGTACATTTATATATTGAGTATACTTAATTTATTTTCAAATTTTTTAATTATTTTTCTATTTATGTGATATTTTTTTAATGGCATTTATGCACATAAAATTTTACAACTTCAGCTTGTGTTTAAGTATACTGTGATCTTTTTAAAAACGATAATGTTTGGAGCGCCCTGTAGCGCGATCTAATAGCCGAAATGGCAATAGACTTGGTATTTAGACTAATCAAGACACGGGAAAAAGGATTCCGTGTAAAAAATTGTCTAGTGCACAAAATGCCTAGCACACAAATGCGGCACAAAATACCCTAGCGGTGATTTTTGGAACTAAATTCGCAGCTAGGGCATTTTGTGGCGTTGCTGTAGTTTACAGTAACAGGAATTAGTATAAAACACGGGTATCAAAGAAAAATGTAAATGTTTTGCGATAACAGCACCAGTAAGTTGATGTAATAAATAAACATTAATAATTTAAATGTACGATTATATGTGTTAGTATTTTTCTTTTCTCCCATTTTATACATTGTAAATCGCCACAAAATGCCCTAGCGGCGATTTTTGAACTAAAGTTTTTTTTCACGGAATTTTTTTTCTCATGTTCTGATTAGTTTACATACCAAGTTTGGTGCCATTACGGCTATAAGATCGGCGTACAGGGCGCTACAAACACTGTCCCTTTAAAAAAGATCACCCTGTATATCTTAATTTTAAAATTTGAAGGTAATAGTTTATTAGACATCCTGAATCTTGGCATAAGATCAATAGATCCTTTTACTTCAGAATTTTAGACTATAATTAATAAAAACGTTTTTGAAAATTTACAAAAGAACTAAGAACAATACTAAGAGAAACTGTATTCTTATACAATTTTCTATTCAGGATATTGAAAACTTCAAAGAATATTTTTTGTATATCAAAATGGAAGAATCAGAATTACATAAGCCAGTTTTTCAAGAGATAATGTCCCTGATCGAACTGAACTCCAAATCAACGGTCGACCTTCAGTTGGATTACTATTCCCATGTTGCAGAATCCATAGTAAGTCCTGTGTCAACCGAGTCCTTAAAATATTGAGACTCAAAAATCCCTATTCAAAAATCCCCATTCAAAAATCCCTCTCTTTTCCAGGTGTCTCCAGTTGAATACTTGGGCCATATAGCTTTCCAAGCAGCCTACAAGATCGCCGGAGAAGATGTTATAGACTTATACATTAATGGTGATTTTATTTGGAACATTGTTACAATTTAGCTCTATAAACTCCAGATTTTTAATATTGTTTCAGTTATTTAATAATGGTTTCAATACTGTCCAGAAATATTAAATTCATTGAACTTTTGCTGTTTCATCCCCCCTAGTTCAAAAAGGCCAGAGACTACCGGCACGGACCTTCGAGATGTCGGAGTTGTACGTCAAGTTGGCGCTGTGTCCTTCCGCTATGTTCCCGAACCACCTGCCTTTGAAGTCAAGGGTCGTCGTGGAGGAGTTGGATAATCCCGTGTTCAACGAGTTATTTCAATTGTAAGTGACTTTACTTTTATTTATTTCAGTACAATGTCTTAGGGCCGTGGTGGCCTGGTTGGTTAGGGCATCGATCTCGTTACCGGAAGGTGGTGAGTTCGAATCCCAGTTAGCCGAAAATCCGTAGTGTTCACTAATGGTGGCTGTGGCACGTAATGTCCTCCTTGTCCCCATTCCAAATGAATATCTCTAAGGGTGGTTGGAGTCAGGCTATGAGTCTTTTCTGGCTTCAATCTCTAAATTGGAAAACCTAGATAATGCTGCCATCTATGAGCCAAAGTCGCACTTCCATCTTTATTTGCTGGTACTCTGTTTAAAAACAGAAGACGCTGTTTCGCACTTCATTCGCCTAGTCTCTGACGTACGGGCTTAGCTTTGCCAAGAGTCATAAGTAACAACAACAATCTAATGTCTAAATGGAGTAAACTAGTAGAAAATACAAATATGTTTTCTAGCAATTTTTTTTATTATATACTACTTAATGAATTTGGACTTACATTTAATCTATTAAGCATTATTACAACACAAAAGAAATCTTTTATTTTCTGGAAAGTAAAAAAGTGTTATGTTTTTCTTTATTGTAAATAAAATAACTGACTATATTCTTTTAAATGAAATTAATGCTTGACTGATTCGTATTATTCATAACTACCTATCTTTTGAATTTAAAAAAAAAATTCACATTTTTTGAAAAAAATCTATGTATATCATTAATTAAAATATTGGTAAAGATTTATAAAAGCTTGCGCTAAAATATTTCGTTTCCCTAGATCTTAGGTAGATTTTGTAGATAGAAAAAAAAAGTATTTGATTTTAGAAATTGATAATCAAATATTGGGATTATTGATTTCTATTTAATTCTTTCAATATTGGAAATCCAATATTATTGAAAATTTTTATATTTTTATGTGAATATTTTTAGTTTGGACATGTTTTATATAATGGAATTAATAGATTACCTAACTCATAGATGGCAGCACCATTTGTTGATAATCTTGTTATTTTAACGGAATTTTGTGTTGATTCGCGCAATTTTGTAAGGGTTTGAAACGTATTTTTGACAATATTCATTATTCATGGCGCTTATATCGTACAACAATTTAATAAAATTTATTGAGTCACATCCAATGAGGGTGGTTCAAAATTGCGGGGGTTTTTTGCTGTGTTAAAAAGCTTTGGAGATAATAGTCATTCGGAATCATAAGTACAATGACTTAACCTAACCTTGATTAAAAAAGCTCAGATTCAGTATAGCTATAAAATTGAGCTTATTGTGGTTTAGTGATAAAATAGCGCTTTTTATAACGAAATGTCGTGGGTTCAATACCAGCCATTGTTGAATAACAGGGAATAGATGATGCAGTTCTGCACCAACCACCATACATCGCCTTTGAATGTTCACTACGCAGTGTCAGAAACTAAAAATGCAGCAATTTTCGAACATAATGAAAATTCCTTTCTTAGCTTACCTGGGTATAAATTTGCATTGCAGTGCATAGTTACAGTTTACATTACTGTATGCTCCATGATTACTTAATGCTGCAGAATGTTACTTTTTTCAGTTCAAAATTGCCCGCAAGTGTTCTCAGTGTGAAAGGAGCCGTCGTTCAAGTCCACTTGATGAACCAGGACAATACTTACAGTGCCGAGGCTATCTTACTCTTGAAACAAGTTCAGAACATGAGCGGGTTTTCGTCGCTAGAATTCCTCCCTGTTTATCTCATGCCACTCAAAAGGTTTGACAGGAGCCAAATATCTTTTCAAGTAAGCAGTGAAATTTAATCGATTTCTAGATTTCAGTTTACTCAAAGTGTTATTTCATGTTTCTCATATAAAGTATAATACACTGGTTACCAACAATTAACCGCTTGCCTTATTATCCCGAGTTATCTCGGGTTCGTATATATTGCAGTTATTTATTATCCCGAGAAAACTCGGGTGAAGCAAAATTTGTTAGTACGATTTGTTTTATCACGTTTTTACTCGGCCTGGAGGAAATGAAAGGAAATATTCTGTTTTAACATGCAATTTGCCTTTTCTTTAATTTCGCGGTTCTTTTCCGGGATTGGCCACATGTTTCTCTATGGTATAGTATACGACGGCTTGTGGATCAGTAATGTACAAAGGAGGATAGTTGTGTTGAAAAAAAGTAAAATAATGGTGATGATGCCGTAAGAAATGAGACAGATACCAGCGTACGGAATGTCAGGTATCACTTTGTATTTCCCTTGTTTCAAAAACTATCATACAAAGACTAATATTTAACTTTTTTGCACGAGATAACTCGGGATTGTAAACTAATACTAAAACTACATGCTTTTACACCAGTGAAAAATTAAAATTTCAACTTAAAACATACATATTTTGTTTTGTTTCGTTTCCTTATATTTAGCAATAAAATAAAAAAATGTGATGATTTTTTGCAATTTTTTTCAAAACAATTTGTAAGGGAAGCGGTTAAGGGAAAAATCACAAAAATAGCGATAATTCTCCCAATCTCGCTGAAATTTGAATATGTTGATAAGCAAAAGAAGGTGAACAATATAACATTATGCAAAACAGTAGCGCTGCTGTCGGAATACGTCATTTGCAAATAGCATAAAAATGGATGTCACAGAGCAAGAAGGCAATTATCGCTTCGTGTTTCAGATTGGATATCTGGTGTAGCGAAATTGTAACAACGGCATCCGGGCAGCATTTGACCGAACAACTTCGATGGCTAGCTGCTCGGAGACTGAAGGCAGGACAAAGTCACAGGGAAATGACTAGATTTGGCAATAATTTTTAACGTCGGATTCGACATCCAGGGGGTCAGGCAAGGACGACCACGCGCTACCATGAGTGCCGATGACCGATATTTGTCATTATGGGGACGAAGGGTTAGAACGACAACTACAGCTGAACTCAGATATTCCCTTAATGCAAGCTCCGGAAGGTTAGTATCCAGATTAACCGTGGGTTGAAGGCTTCACGTACGTGGTCTTTATCCCGAAGTGATTAGTTGTCACATTATGTCAAGACGAGAATATATACAATGCGCTCGTCACATGATCACTGGACTCTTTGGATGGCTGTTCTCTTAACGGATAAATCCAGGTTCACTCTCGAAAGCGACAGTGCGCGCATTTTTTTTTTTTTTTGGAGAGAACGTGGAACTAGCTTCCATCGATTAAACATCTTTAAAAGAGATGCATATGGATCATGTGTTTGGAGTGGTATCTCTTTGGGTGGACGCACATATCTCAATGTCTTTTACCGTGGGAATATCAATGCTCACCCCTATAAAGATGACATCTTGGATGTTTATGTGCCTCTTTATGCCGGTGTAGTAGGTGATGCTTTCGTGCTACAGGATGATAAGGCGAGATCACACAAGGCTCACTTCGTGGATGCTTATCTTGAGTAGGAAACAATTAAGCGTATGCTATGGTCAGTTCGAGCATCTGGACTTAACCCAATCGAACATGTTTGGGAGGCTCTAGGACGTTGTGTAACTCTTCTAAATCTGCCTCCTAAGACCCGAGCCACGGTTTCAACTGCTTGAAAAGAAAAATGGCTTGCACTTCCTAAACAATTAATAGACCCTATCATTGAGAGCATCACACATCTGAATATGCTGCTTTGGTTCTAGGGGGGGGGGGGGATCATATCCCTTATTAAAGTTACTTTTCCTATACCAAACTTACACCTCCATTTATGAATTGTGTACATATGCTAATTTTTATAGTACCATAAATTGTCTGGTGATTTCTTTTTATGCTATTTTGTACTTTCCTATGTGTTGTATAATGAATATAAATTTCATTAAAATCCACGCATAACATTTTGCGTTATCGCCATTTTTGTGATTTTTCCTTAATTTATAATAATTAGTGTAAGTCAGTAGAATAGTAGAGTGTCTAATTAATTTTTTACTAATAGTATTTAAGTTATAAAGAGAACTAGCGTCAGGAATACCTTAATAAAATTAGGAATTTAATGCTTAACAATGTTGAATGTGTTGACTTTTCAGTTCCAAATGTTTCGTTTGTATAGTATTACATACTATTTGTATTCAAAGTACCGAAAGAATTAGCTCTTGAGTTCGCGGTTGCCCGTTTGCGTAAGTCATTGCTTGCGGAACCGAATTGTTAGTGGATTCTATTCTTAACTTGTCATGTTCATTCATAGTAACTGGTATTCGTAAGATACCAGTCACTATAAATGTAAATGAATGTACCAGTTACTGTAATACCAGTTACTATAAATATTACTGTGAATGTACCAGTTACTGGTAATGGTTATAATATCCTACCTATAATTTGGAAAGGAGAATGACAACTCAGGGGTCGACCTCCCCATTTAATCGTGGTTCAAAATGGCAAGGTGTTAAATTGCTTTTATAGTCTGCAGAAATAAGGTTATGTTAGGTTATGACGGACATTTCTGGAGCTCTATGCTAACATGCTTGTATCTCGTATTGAAGAGGATAACTGGAGAAGATTATTTTTTTTTTTCAATTAAACACACATGCCATAGGTACACGTTTATAGGGTAGGAAACCATTCACACTTTATTCATACAAGGAAAGGACAAAGACAGGAGAGAGAAAAAGAGAAATCCATGCCCGAAAAGGGATTCAAACCCAATACCCCTCTATCCGCAGTTAGGCACACTGATTCCTTGACAGATTAGGATGAACCAGGCCAGGTCCCCCACATAATTGATTTGTATATATTATTACGTTTTAAGATTTATACAGATAATATTATACAAATCATGTCTAAAACCTAAAAATAATTATAACTAGTCTAATACATAATACCTAAAAATAATCTTTCCTCTTCCAGGTGCTGGAAAATCGCAGCCGATGGGACAAAAGTGCCAAGCATTTCATCAACAGCCGTGTGAAGCTATCAAAAGGACAAAAGAAGCTGCTGCCTTGTATACCGGGCAAGACAGCGTGCTTCCTCTAAAAATTAACTCATCTGTGTTCACAAATATTTTAACTTATTTAATTAGGTTCTCTGTTATGTCAAAAATAAAATATTTTTAGCAATCTGAAAAAAAATCTCTGATGTTTTTTACCTAGAATTGGTTTGAAAGAAGGATTTCAAGTTATCAACAAAGAGCGTATTGTAGATATATCGATATATCACACGCACGCACGCACACACACACACACACACACACACACACACACACACACACACACAC
>JAPDSC010128893.1:1405-12326 GCA_026290005.1 Latrodectus geometricus
TATATATATATATATATATATATATATATATATATATATATATACTATTAAATAAAAAATTACATTGAAGGACAAAAATGTATAACTGCTTTTATTTTTCTTTATATAACTGCTTTTATTTCATCTCACTTAGTAGAGAACTAGCAACTAAATGGGTTTTAGTTCAATAGTTCGTAGATTACTTTCCTACTATGGATGTGATCATTCGTAGAGAATAGGTTGGGAAAAATTACAGATCCAATATCAATTAACTTTCCTTTACAAGTGTTGAACCACAGAATGAATGAAAACTGCACTGTCAATGTTTCTATGCTTCGATAAATAATAATATGGTTTCTAATTGCTTTCGTATAGCCATTATATAATAAATCTTCTATGATACAAATACCTTAATTTGATTTTTTAAACTATTTTATTTAAAAAACATCGTTATTGACTTTACCTATCTCAGTACATATGTATAATATAATCTTGCGATTATAATAGATAATATTTTAACAACAATTCTTAAATTATATACGATATGTCAAATATGTAGGATAAACGCTATTTTATCCTTCGAGTGCTAAATTTACATGTTTAAATATTTTAAATCTTGAATTTTAAAATGTGTTCACATTTTGCTTAATAAAAATGTTTTACATTAAGCCTCCATATCATGACATTTCTGAAATTTTCATATTTGTTATTAATTAAGTATAATCACTTGTTTCGGATTTAGATAAAGAATTCTCCGATATTTTTCATGCAAGTTGCTTTTCTAATGCAGAAATTTTAAGATGAAAATTATCTTTTTTGCCTCTCATAAGTTTATCACGTTTGAAGCTGATTTGTGTGTGCACCATATACATATTCAATCTAACGATTAAAAATAACTGTTATAAGAATGTACTGAATATATAAATTTTGTGCAAATCTAAGAAAAACTTTTGACATTTCAAGTATAAAATCTGTATAATAATTAAAAAGTATCCATAGTTATAGAATTTCGTAAATTTATAACCATTTTAATACATATATTTATAAAAAAAATAATATTTGCAAAGTTGTATGATTCAAAAATTGAGTTTTTATTTCTCTATTACCGGAAAAAATGTAGTTATTGTTATAAAATATGTGGTTTTATTATAAATATATAAATTCAGCAACTAGTGTAGAATTTATTATTAAACTATCTGTTGTTGTTTCTGATGACACTTGGCAACGCCAAGCCCGACCGTCAGAGACTAGCCGAATGAAGTCAGAGAGAGAGCTTATTTCGTTTCTGAATAGATCACCCTCAAACAAAGGTGGGAGTACAACTTTTGGCTCATAGATGGCAGCACCATTTAAATATGCCAATTTAGAGATTGAAATAGTGAAGACCCAACCCCACCTGGCTCCAACCACTCCCAGAAGTATTAATTTGTAATGGCAACATGGAGGACATTGCGACCCGACATATTTTACATGCCCCAGTCGTCATTAGCGAATACGACGGATCTTCGGCTAATCTTCGCCGACGTCCTAACCAACCAGATCACCGTAGCCCGACTATTTTTAAACCATTGCAACGAAATTAAAATATATTAAATTGGATGTACAATAAATAAACACCAAAAACTAATTCTTATAATAAAATTCTTAAAAATTAAAAAAAATTTCCTTAATTTAAATGTTTATGTGCATTGTTTAAACAATTATGAAAATCTGATTTACACATGAAATAAAAATCAAAAAATGAAAAGATTAACTTAAATGTTAAAAAAAGATAAATGAATGAGATATTCCAAAAATATAAAAATTATCCATAACCAAACAATCACGTTTTACATGACTGCTTTGTCATGGATAATTTTATTATTAACATGGCTAAAACAGCGCGATGTAACTTTAAAAAATTTCGAATTTCGTTGTGCGTATTATACGCCGCCGCGGATAATCTAACAAAAAAATTCTCCATCAGAAAACTGCACAAGAAAGTTTTGAAAGAAATACTGTTTGTTTCATAAAATAAATAACAGGTGGTACCACGACACATCTGAGTTTCTTAAGCTATAATCAGCTTTGTCCAATTATTTCGCAATTTGTCTAGACGTGAGCTGTTTTCTTTTGAAAATGTTCAAATTATATATCATATGGAAGCGAAAGTTTTTGAGTTACACAGCAGATTTTAAATTAAAAGATATAACGAAAGCAAATAAAAAAAAATGGCGTCAAACGTGGTAAAGTAAAGTTAAAAACATAACATGCGCGGTATAGAAGAAAAATGTATAAAATACGCAATTTGTAAACAATCCATTTTTTTATTTAAATATTAATGAAGCAAATATATATTTTTTTTAAAATACGTCTAACATCGTTTAAAATTTAATAAAAACTAAACATTGATAAGTTTTACCAGAATCTTCTCGAAATTATTGCTCTTGATGGATCTAGCGATTTCCTCTCAAGTTTATCTCGATGAGGTGGATCCAGACAGATATTTTTCATAATAAATGATTTTTTTTTCTGTACAATTTATTATATTTTTAATCGTATTGTGCTTTTTTTATTTTATGTGACCCCAATATTATCATCAGTACATATTTTAGACTATTCACCGAAAGAAATTGCCGCGGATTGTCCGACGCTTATTTTTCCTTTTACTCAAAAAGGTCGTGTGGATAATACGCCGTGGATTATATGCAGGAAAATAAAGTAATTTTTTTAGGGCAATGTGTTCATTTACGTTGATCTTATTCTCTTCTGATAACCTTGTGTAATGTAATCATACAAATGCTAATGTTAAGATATTATTCAAATACCTTTGTTATATTTTCGCTGCTACAGTAATCAGTATATTTGGCACAAAATGCTTCATCCGGTTCTTCACAGCGATGTGGATATTTTTCACAATACTTGCTTCTTTGTATTCTGAAATATGAGACTTAAAAATGAGGCTAATGAAATTATCATTATAATATGCATCAAATAATAACAAAAATTGATGCATTTGGGTATTAATAAATTTAAAAATTTCAAATCAATCTTAATTATTTTTATAATTTTTTTGGTCTGATAAATTATATCTTGTTTCAATAACACAAATACGATGAATAAATTACTAACTTGTTACTTAAATTAATTTAGATTGACAGAATTTAGAATGAACTGATACAGTAAAAATAATATACCTTTCATTATTGCAAAAGGTAAAAGCGGGCGCCATGTAAATATCTGGACTCGTGATCTCAATGTTAACTACTGTTGGATACTCTAACCAGTATATCAGAAACCGTATCACCTGATACAGGAAACAGGCCGAGAAGAGTAGAAACACCACAATCCGGAACACTTTCCTGGACCTGCTTGCTCTTTTGCGTCTCCTTGCAGTTTCTCGGATAATCTGCAAAGCAACACTCCTGAATGATCTTCTCTTTGTTGTTCGCTCTCCTTCATCTGGCATGATGAATTTTTTATCTATGTCAAGAAGAAAAACATTTAATTTTCCTTTTTACTGAATGAGTGTTAATATTAGGTTGGGGAAAAAGAAATCCATTACTTTTACGTGAACTTTATGTAACTTCTTTTGGATTCACTTTGTAAAAAGGTTTAAAACAGCTTTCATGTAGATTTTTAGGTCTTGCGCGTTACGACTGTTGACATGCGGTTAACTCGATCATTTTTGATATTTTATAGACATTTTCGACGATGCTGTGTCCACATGCGAGGTGCATCCCTAACATCAAAAATACCCGAACGGAATCGACGAAACAGAAATTGTACGTAACTGGTTGTACAGTCTTATATAGGACGATAAACACCTTTCACAATTTTAGCCGACCGGCTATCTTTTTCGCCATTACAAGAGAAAAACGAAAATGTATCGAATTTTCTGTTTGTTGTCTTCCGTTTTTAAAACCTTGTACTCCTAACTGAATTAATCAAACTAAAAACCGCTAGAGGATATTTTAGTGTCAAATGTCACCTTTCCAACGAGCATAAATCTGAAATTGTTTGATAGATACCTCACGAGATATCGATCACTACAGACGTCTATCGAAAAAATAATGGATTACTTTTTCCCCAACCTAATATTATAGTTGCTGTGACGAAATTCCTCTATATATATTTTGTGTGTTCTCTGTGTCATGTATATATGTGACACACAGACACAGAACATATATATATATATATATAAACAATTTACAACATAACAATCAATTTCAAATAATAGATTATATTATTAATTTATTTTTCCATGATAGAAAACTTTCTACAAATTTAAAGTACAATCTCCTTTTAATTTGAATTCAAATTTAATCTAAAACTTTATTATACTAAATACTTTATACTCTTTCATTGAAATTAAAAATTCTTTTTGCAAGGTGAAAACTTTGCGATATATTGATTATAAATTTTATTGCATTGAATTTTTATTATATGTAAAAGTTGAAACTTAAACGTTATATTGTATACATACCAATAATGAAAATATTTTGTAAAAATCTGTATATAAAAAATAATAGATGAAAAATAAATTATTAATTCAATTATGTGCATCGCATTTAGCAAAATATTTTCCTAATGTAAAATATTACAGTAAAGAAAATGTATATATTTTATATTAAATTAAATTTATATGTTTGGAAGTAGAAATGGATATAATAAATTTAAATTGATTAAAAAATAACTAAAAATAAAAAATAATAGATTTCAAAGCATTGATATGCAAAATATCATTTTTATTATTGCAAAAATGCACAGTGCGAGTTTATAATATTTACAATCCATTTTGAAAACAAAAATTGAAAATTACTCTTAATTTTTTAGAAAGAGTTGTGTACTAAAGTATTATTAAATTTAAATGAAAATGCTAAAAATTCAACATTATCTGCATATTTTACTTATTGTGGGATTCAGTATTCTGATTGAGTGAAATTCAAAGAGACAAGCAATGGCGCTATGTTAAAAAATAAAGATAATTTGAGATTTTTTTAAATTTAATTGTTTTTCTGTCCAATTACAAAACTTTATTAGTAAAATTAAATTAATACTTTTTGTAGAGATTATAACATTGTTTTGTACTTATAAGTAAGCAGTGATATAGTCGAGTTTTATTAAAGTCTAATTTAAGTAATAAGTTTTGTGCGCTTTAAATATAGGCGGGACTATTTTTTTTTATTTTATTTGACGAAAACAGAAATATCAAAAATAATCACAACACCATTTAAAATATAATTCATGCTTTAATAATGTATTATTGTGATATATGATCACATGCGAAATTATTCTCTTCCGTTGAAGTTAGCAGTTCAATAACGTTGTAGAGAAATTATTGTATTGTTTGTTTTTTGCTCAAATTCAATAGTAGTTTTCTATAAATATTAAAAAAAAAATTGCATCATATGATACATCTGATATATTTAGAATATTAAAAGGCAGTGTATTTAATATAGCCAATGAGAATTTACCATGAGTAAATCCTTTTTTAAGATGACGTTAAGTCCACATTCGTCCAAAAACAAAATCATTTGATTAATCAAATTACTACTTAGAGCTTATGCGTAACTTTAAAACGTTGATTTCATGTGAAATAGGGCAATGACGGGAAATGTCATCCATTATTTCAATCCACAGTTAAATTGGCAGTCAACAAATTTAAACCATAGGGAATGAAACGGATGGCATCACAAAGACAACAAATGGCAAAATGAGTTGAAAGAACTCAAAATGGTGATTGAAAATGGTCAAATGTTTGGCTTCTGTATTTCTAAATATACTTTATGTGTTTTTTCTGGATATCTTAAGTAAAAAATCATAAATAGAGTGTAATATATGATTATTAATTTTTCTGAGGGAGGGGAATTATTGTATAAAAACGATTCAAAATAAAGAAGAAAACAATGTTCCATCATTAACCACTTACCAGTTTTGCCCGAGCGCCGCTCGGGCAGCATGTTTTTTCACGCCGATCCACTGATTTGCGCGGCTTTTTCTCATTTTTTTTAGTTTCCATTGCCTCTAATAGATGGCTTATTTTTGAAATGTGCTTATTTTTGGACATAATATAGCAGAAAAACGAAACTGTTAAGTGGTTAAGACAGGATTCTGATTTGCAAGTTGAGAGCTACAATGGCAAAAGTGGAAGAATTGCATTTGAAACAAATATTTTTTCCTCCATTTTCTCTGGATTAACTTTGAAAGATTTCTACCAATTTGTAAACCTTAAATAAATGCTTCAGAAATACAAAAAATGGCTCGAATGAATATTTGATTGCTAAAAATGAAATATATATTTTAGGCCAATGAAAAATCATTTTATAAAATCAAATAAATAAAAATAAGTGAAAATAAAAAAATTGATGCGTTACAGGGTTACTTAAGTAAAAAGGTCCTTTTTAGTTGGATTATTTTTATGATTAAAATCAATCTTGGCTAAAAGTTTCCAGCGTAGGTTTTGTTTAGTCACTACATCACAGCATAAAAGTTTCTAAGCACCTATAAAGTAATGTCAAAGATAAATGAGTAAATGCCAAATGAAACACATTACCTTAATTTTGTTAAATATTTTATATTAATTAATATAAATTTTTAAATATTTTATTTTTATTTTTTTATAAGTTTCATTCTACGGTGTACGTACGTATTTTTTTTTTATCTTAGTTATATATCTTAAATACTATAAGTTTCTGACTACCTCACTTTATTTTATGATAACCTTCTGTATCATCTCCATATAATTACGGAAATTTTAATCGAAGTTGGCAGTCGGAGAGTTTATTCTGCGGCTCATGATTCTACAATTTGTTGGTTCTTATCTCATCAAGATCTTGAATGATTTCAGTGGCTTAGAATGGATTTTAAGTTAAGTCCTTTTTCAAGAATGTACTTGTATGTGAAAAGTGGAACACAGAGTATCTCATAATGAAACCATAGGTTTTAAATTTTAGCAAACATTATGAGAAAAAATAAGGAACAACTATAATAATAAAGGAGTCAGTAAATCATATAACTTTAAATAATAAGAACGAATCAATAATTGTTAAGAAATTAATAAATTAAAAATAAATTTCCTATCAGAAATATTAGGTTGGGGAAAATGTAATCCATTGTTTTTTCGGTAGACGTCTGTAATGATCGCTATCTCGTGAGGTATCTATCAAACAATTTCAGATTTATGCTCGTTGGAAAAGTGACATTTGACACTAAAATATTCTCTTGCGGTTTTTTGTTTGATTAATTCAGTTGCGAGTACAAGGTTTTAAAAATGGAAGATAACAAACAGAAAATTCGATACATTTTCGTTTTTCTCTTGTAACGGCGAAAAAAATAGCCGGGTGGCTAAAATTGTGAAAGGTGCTTATCGTCCTATATATGACTGTAACAACCAGTTACGCACAATTTCGGTTTCGTCGATTCCGTTTGGGTATTTGGATGCTAAAGATGCACCTCGCATGGATACAACATCATCGAGAATGTCTATAAAATATCAAAAATTATCAAACTTGACAACATGTCAGCAGTCGTAGCTTCGCACAAGACCTAAAAATCTACATGAAAACTGTTTTAAATCTTTTTACAAAGCGAATCTGAAAGAAGTTACAAAAAGTTCACCTAAAAATAATGGATTTCTTTTTCCCCAAACTAATATTATAGAGTCTTCAATTACTTGAGATTCATAACTGTAATCAATTGTTCTTTTTTTCACATTTCTTTCTTTTTGAGGTACATAATTGGAATTTATTAAATTGTGTTCGTCAGTTAACATATGAAATACAAAAAGAAATGTTATTTTTTACTAAGAAATCATTAATCTTTGTGTAGTTAAAAGTTTTTAATCAATATCAAATGATGAATTAATTAATATAATGCTTTAAATTATAATTGTCTAGTTATGAAATGTAGAATTTTGATTCTGGAAGAGATATCTGTTTTAAATTTTATAGTCACCCTAAGTATTCAGAAATTTATCTTCTACAGTGAATAAGACATATTTATAAATAAGAAGATTCAGTTCTGTAAATTTCGTCGTAAAAATGTCGAGTGAATGAAATGTAACTGCAAACACGTTATTAACAGGTATTTGTGAATAACGTTATGGTTACAAGTACTATGAAACTGTTGCATTATTCTTAGTGACACCTCTTTTCTTATTTAAAATAATGATTTATGTCTTTATTACATGCATTATAGTGGAAAATAATCAATTTTAAGGATTTGTTCTATAAGTTATTTATCGTTCTTTAAATTTGTTCTTTTGGTAACCAAAATAAGATTTCCCCTACGTCAGACAAGGCAAAACCAATAGCCGAATTAATTTTTTACAATCGCTTGGAAGGATGTTTTTTATGGCATGCTTAATGAGAAACGAGAAACGGAATTGTAATTTTAAGCTAAATGAGGTAATAGTTATTAATATTACGTTGGGGAAAAAGTAATCAATTATTTTTTCGGTAGATGTATGTTCGACAGTATGTTCGGTCTGTAGTGATCGATATCTCGTGGGGTATCTATCAAACAATTTCAGATTTATGCTCATTGGAAAGGTGACATTTGACACTAAAATATCCTCTTGCGGTTTTTTAATTCAATTACGAGTACAAGGTTTTAAGAATGGAAGACAACAAACAGAAAATTCGATACATTTTTGTTTTTCTCTTATAACGGCGAAAAAAATCGCCAGGTGGCTAAAATTGTGAAAGGCGTTTATCGTCCTATGTAAAACTGTAACAACCAGTTACGTACAATTTTTGTTTCGTCGATTCCGTTCGGGTATTTTTGATGTTAGAGATGCACCTCGCATGTGGATACAGCATCGTCGAAAATGTCTATAAAATATCAAAAATGATCGAAGTTAACCGCATGTCAGCAGTCGTAACGCGCCAGACCTAAAAATCTACATGAAAGCTGTTTTAAACCTTTTTACAAAGTGAATCCAAAAGAAGTTCCATTATTTTTACGTGAATTTTATGTATTTATTTTTCCCCAAACTAATGAAATGTTTACCAAATTACAAGCAATATGTTAACATCAATAAATGTGTGCTCTAAAAGCAGTTATAAAGCAAATCAACCACGTGATGGTTAGATTAAATCTTTCAGATAATTCATGCTTTGCCTCACTGTTCTCTATGTTTTTGGGCATTAATTTTTCTTGCAAGTCGAGGTGGCCACGATGACAAAGACATACAAACATTCTGCTTTACGTCATAGCTGAAGATAACAGAATCTTAAATAATTACTACTTGCTAAAACTATCTCATACATTTTCTGTTAAAATGAACTAAATTTCCAATAACTACTTATAATAGTACATTTTGCAGTAACTCTTTGATTTTTTATACCAAAGATTTATTATTTTGAATATTAAAAATACTTTTTATTGTATAAATTTTGTAGCAAATATATGAGATTATGTTAATATTAAATATATTAGAAACTTACACAGTTCACATATTCTTTAAGACATATTATTTTAAAATGTTACACATGTTTAAATATTGAGGTTAGGAATTTAAGTTAAGTCTAGATATACTTGTAATATAAACTGCGACAGAATAATAGAACGTAGAACAACATGTAACACTGCACATAAAATAGTCTAAATAAATCATTAACAATTCAAAAAAAGATTAAATGAATCAGTATCTAATATAACTAACTGAATTTTTAAAAGTTTATTCTTACGTAAATTGAAATAATTATTTTAATTGATATACAAATAATAATTATTGTTTGTATTTTCATTATAATTTTAACTGTCCATAATTCATACATTTCTTCTCAAAACATTATTTTAAAAAAGTTTCTTAAAAATTTATTTTATGCCATTTTAATGTAAAAATTATTTATCATAATGGTAGCAATTTTCTGCGTTTTACTTTTCATCAGTATTTATTTTTCAGATGGTATTAATAATTTAAAATTTTCATTTTGGTTTCTCATTTATTATATCGATAAATATTAGTTTGGGGAAAAAGTTATCCATTATTTTTTCGGTAGACGTCTATAGTGATTGCTATCTCGTCAGATATCTATCAAACAATTTCAGATTTATGTTCACTGGAAAGCTGACATTTGACACTAAAATATCCTCTTGCGGTTTTTTGTTTGATTAATTCAGTTACGAGTACAAGGTTTTAAAAATAGAAGACAACAAACAGAAAATTCGATACATTTTAGTTTTTCTTTTATAATGGCGAAAATGCTAACCAAGTGGCTAAAAATGTGAAAAGTAATATCTTCCTATATATGACTGTAACAACCAGTTGCGCACAATTTTGGCTTCGTCGATTCCGTTTGGGTATTTGGATGCTAAAGATGCACCTCGCATGGATACAACATCGTCTAGAATGTCTATAAAATATCAAAAATGATCAAACTTGACAGCATGTCAGCAGTCGTAGCTTCGCACAAGACCTAAAAATCTACATGAAAACTGTTTTGTACCTTTTTACAAAGTGAATCTGAAAGAAGTTACATAAAAGTTCACGTAAAAATAATGGATTTCTTTTTCCCCAAACTAATATAAATGCTGAATGTACATTACATACTCATTTGTGTTATATGTATCTTTTCAATACCAATGCATTAGTATGTGCATGTTTAAGCGTACTTTAAATCTTTAGAGAATAAAGTATTTTATTATACCTATCTAAATTTAAAAAAAAATCATTTGAAATGCATAAAGTGTTTTGAATTTCATAAATAAAACTAATTTATTCCAAAAGTAAATATATAAAAACAACTTACTTTAATAACAACGCTTTTAAGACATTCAGTAATAGAAAATACATAAAATTTTAGGCTAAACAAAAAATATTTCATACGACGTCTCAGTCAGACTATTCTCTCTGGAATATACAGAAAAACGAGTAACTTCAATTTTTCTAAAAAAAAAAAAGAGTGTTTATTCACTTTTTCTCTTAGTACGCATGCGCATTTATTTGATTGAAGCT
>JAPDSC010128894.1:0-11198 GCA_026290005.1 Latrodectus geometricus
GTTTTATAATAATCTAATTTTAAAAATAAAAATACTACGATGAATTTCATAATATACTATACATCATGCTTGAATCTTTCAAAAAGTAAAATATCTGTAAATATTAATTACAAAATTAAAATCCACAAAAATAAAGGTATTTATTAGGTATTAAGAATAAAGAGTGTTTATCGTATTTAATGATTAACTATTTGTATAACCAATATTATCTAATTTAAGAATTAGAAGTAAATAGGTAAATCATAGTGAAATCTACTTAAATATATAAAAGTAAACAATAAACTTATTATAATTTACACTTGAAAATAAGCAGGTAGTATAGTTAAGAATATCACATATTTGTTTAAAGAAATAAGGAACTGTATCAAAAGGAACTGTTCAAGTACAAATTCAAAATTTGCAAATTATTCCCATGCGACTCATAAGAAAATCAATTAACAAACAGTGGAACCATGCTACATGCCTTCAATTATACATACTTTTAGTATCTTTTCAGAAATCATGAAACTGAAGAACTCAGTTGCACGTTCTGGTGAAATCGCCCAGAGAAGAAGGGATTGCAACTTTAATGACAACTAGACATTAAGCAGAATAGGAGACATTTAACCCTGCTGTTAGTGGGCGGGCAGAAATGGAACGGACACTTAAGGAATGGCAATATTACAGATGGAAGGCACGTACTGGAAGCCGGAGAAGTGTGATCAGTTAATCTCGATTTTTTCGATACTTTTGCAACTTAAATTGAGATGAGGTTGTTATGTACAGAACTAAAATATAAATTGCATCTCACCTTATATTTTCTTAGAAATCAACTTAAAATATATATAAGAAAGAAATACAATATTCGACATAGATTAGTATATTAATTTTAAAATAAAAATTTTTATAATTATTTTACAAATTCTTACAAGAAAAAAAAAAGTAAATTGGCAATCTTTTACTAAATAAAAAAATGTTTTTCCTATATTTTCTAGTAAACATGGAAACATTTGGAAATGGAATAAGTAATTAAAAAATATTCAAAATAAAAATTTCAAAAATTGCAAGATTTTACTGATTAACGATTATGCGCAATGCACATAACAACACAGTGGTTATGCTATCGACTGCACTGAATCTTCAATTTAAATTTTCAAACATTTTATAAGATTAGTTGCATTCTACAGAGAACCTGCAGTTTTCTTCATGTTTATATAATAATTTGTATAAGAACCATGCTATTCTTCATTGCTTATTTTATGAATGACTTTAAGATTTGAACATGAGTTTGAAATAAATTTAAAATTTGTATTAAACTATAGCTATTCAAAACTATTTATTTCTAATATAAAAAACAACAAGGCACTAAATGCACAGACCTATCCATCAAAAAGTATAAGAATAGAATTTTTGAAATGTAATCGAAAATAAAATCTATATAAAATGCTTTTAATATCAAATATCCATAATCTCAGTAATTTTATTTTTCTTCATCATTGATAAAAGTAAAATAAATAATGATATATTGTAAGGAGAAATAACACAAATAATTATTTAATAAATGAACTTTTCCACATGTCATTACAAATGTGATGTATTTTAAAATTATGATAAGTTGAAAGGGTTGTCTCAACACAATAATGGTTAAACATAAATTTAAAGTTGTGCAGAAATAAAAAAAATATTTATGATGTTATTTTTAAAAAAGATAAGGTTTCTTGAATTATATTCCTCATTTTTATTTAATGTAGTAAACTTTGTTTGCTCGATATCAGTCAAACATTTATTTAGTAAAATTAAATGAAACTCAAAATTTCTAAACTATTTTTTTTGCTGGATTTTACTACTTACTAAAGCTTTTCCATAGTCGAAGACACTCTAATTTGTCATGTTATAAATATATTTTAGAATAATTTTTAATAATGTGATAAATGAAGAGCTTATTACATCATGATTTTTAAATTTAATTGCTATGCATGATATATGCCTTAATGAATTATAGATTGTTTATTTTCGCAAAAAAATATAAATCCATTTTATTATTTAACGCTTTTTACTCTTTTCGTATCATTTTCTTTTAAGCACTTAAAGCAGTTTTCTTTCCCGTAAAATTACATACTTCTTGTTTTTTTCTATATAATTTGCTAAATATTCATGTAACTTGAGTATCATTTTGCGTGTTTAAAAATAAAATGACACGGTTTCATTAGGAAAAACAGCATTTTTTATCATAGTTTAGTGTTTAAAAAAAGAAACACAAGTGATGATTAAGATATTTTTTTTCAAAATGATTTAAATCTGATTTATTTTTTACTATATTAAGATGCCTAATTATGCAAATATTTCCATTAATTCTGTTCATCGACGCAACATATATTTCAAGACCAATTTCTGACGATCACATCTCCAAGTTGTTCCTTTAAAAATTAACAGTCTTGGCCCTTCACTAACAACTCGCACGCACGTCACAAAAAGAATCACGTCAGAAATCGCTTTAAACGTAGGATCTCCTACTCTGCAGCGTGATGATGTGGGAGAGGAGTAAATTCCTGCGTGATCCTAAAGATTTCGGGTTGAACTAAAACACATAAATCAACACAGAAACGAATCAAAAGGATTCCTACATGGATGTCGGCACTCCCTTATCACGCGATGTTCCCCAAGATTTCACAGGATCATCCTTTTAGAAATAGGACATTTTGAAAGAGCGTGGTAGTTTATTAGTTTCTTTTTTTTTCGTTTTGGGATCTGTAGTCCTGATTTCAAAAGGAAATTACTAACCAGCCCATCTCTTTATTATTACCCTGTATATGGGAGAGATAATTTTATTACGCTTCGTGGCTGAAGCTTTTTTATCATGCTAAAATGCAACATTTTTAGGTTAAATAATAAAATGATGTACTTACCAAGAATATATATTTATTCTTAAATAGCTATGGGAACAAATGAGATATTTTTTTTAGATTTAAAATTGTTATAATTTATATTTTTATTTTTAACAAAAAATAAATATTTGTTTATCTGTAAAAATGATTACGATTCCTTTTGTTGAAAAAAATATACTTCCACGTGAATTTTTAAGAATAGAATTAACACAAATATATTCACAAAGAATTGCAGCGTAATATAATGATTCACGCCTGTTATATTTTTTCTATCTAGACATCAACTAATATCACATCCTACTGCATTTAAAGAGTATCATGCTGTGTTTATTTCTTATAAGAAATGAGTACGTGTAAACTACGTAAATTAATAGTTCTTAGAATATAATTATATGGAATAATTTAACTATATGCGATGATTATTTGATAACTATATAATGATTATTATCAAATATATACATTCATTTACTTACATTGTGTAAAATAAGTAATCTTTACATTTCATATTCGCAAATTATTAATAAACCAACTTTCACATGTAAAAAAATTATATACAACTTTGTTTAATTAGTCTGTAGTTTTTGTTTAATTAACCTCTTTTTAAGATTATATTATGTGGTATTATTCCATTCTTAAATTTATTATTTCTTATATTGAACTATAACTATTAAAAATAAAGGTATTTCTTTCACATATCTAAACAATCTAGGAAATCTTATTTACATAGCAACATTTTTAAAATCATAAAATATACTGAATTGTTCATTTTATTACAAAATTATAAGTTATGAACATCTTTGTTTTGAAAAAAATCGATTCCAAACATTCAGATTATATGTCATTTCAGACTAGATTCAAATATATTTTATATCACAGCAGATTTAATAATTAAATAAATTTTAACATTGAAAGAAATTAAAACGAATACAATATTATTTTATGGAAAAATAATAACGTGTTAGTAAATTTTGCCAAAGAACTCGCAAATTAATTGTGTTATAGGAAAATTTGAATTTTCACTTAAATGCTTGAATTCGGAATCATAGTGCTACACGAAAAATACAAAAATTTAATTTCACTTCAATTAAGTAAAAAGAAAATAATAATGTTTTTAAAATATATATGCGTTCTATTTTCGTGAAATACATATATATGAAATTTGTTTGATTTTATTATTATTTTACGTACACAGACTTCTTTCCACAAAATCTTCTTTTCACAATAGTTCAAGACATTATTTTAAAAACCATGACTTCTGAAATAATCCTCGGAAATTCATTACAAGTACTTTAAAATTACTATGGAATGTCATTGTACATTATATTGCGTATATTCCTCCAATCAAATAAATATTCATCAACTACCTGGGGAAATATGTAGAATAAATTAGTCACGCAAGTCCTCAAAATTATTCGATAGTTTAACCTAAGGTAACTACAGTCCATGAAGGGACAGTCAGTTGTCAGTGTGTGACCTAACCATGTAATAATGTAACTGATGCCATTGTTACAGCAGTTAATAACACGTAATTGCATTAGAGATAAACAAAATCATTTATAATTACTTCATAGAATCATAGATAAAACAATTTTGAAAGATAGTTTAAACATTTAATGAAATTCAATTTAAAGTCATGTATAAAGTAATAACATTAGGAATTCAATGACGTATTTAAAGTATTTTTGATTTGTTAATACAGCAATGAAGTAGGTAGAAAATATATTTTGGATAAATAATATAGCTTTTCAAAATATATGAACAACCGGTCAGATAAGAAAAATATAATTTACAAAATATTTGTTTATTCTATAAAACTTGATAATTTGATGTGAAAAAAAAGTGATTATTAATATTTTGTTAAACAGGAATACATTTCATAAAAAACTATTCATTAAAGCATATAACATAAATGTGTTATATTAAAGTAAAACATTAGAGTGATTTGATTAAAATTAATTACATCTATCTGATTTCAGTCAAATTGTAAAACCAATTTGTTCTTATTACTACCATCTCTAGTGATAGTATTGAAGTTCATGAGAACAGTGAAATCAAAAAAGCGTGGAAGAATTCTAATTTATTATGCATTTTTGTGTTGGTGATTATCAAAACTGTCATGAATTATTTACCCTCTTTTATAGTGCTTTCAAAAATTCAAGTAGAAATTTCAGTCCTGTTTAACAAAATTGCTTCAATAATTTTTAGGTAAAAAATAACTGAATTAAATCACTGTATTAGGGAAACTCATTTTCCATATAATGATTTGGTTAGATGTGACATTCTTAAGAGAAACAAATGTTGATTATAATATTATGTTTTGTGAAGTATTATTTTCCTAAATTAAGAAAATAATAGTGGATTTCTTAAACCACATACTATATTTTTTTCAATATTTTATAGAAAATGAAAATATATAATTTTAATATACTTCGAATATGTGAAAAAAGTGTGAATTATAATCAGTAATTACTTTTCCGAGGTACCTCCTATAAAACGTGTACACTTTACAAGCTGAAATGTTTTCCTAATGATAAATCTATTATTACTATTTTATATACGATTACAAAGCATTATATTAGTGTTGAACCAAAATCCATAACTTATTTAAAATGCTTGAATCACAGATTTTAAAATTATTATGTTAATAATGTGATCATTCTAAAACGTAGAATTTATTAATATGTTTAAGTGAATTTTCGCTAAACTGATTTTTTATTATAACATGCAATGAGTAATTTCAAGCAATTAACTCATATTTTACTTTCCAACATAAATTCAATAATGTGACATAATTAATAAAATTCAAAATAAATCATCAATTTTCTAAAAATAATTTTATAACATAAAATTCATATTAAAAGAGTGTAAATTCTGAAAATAATGTTAAATTTTGCTAAAATAAGAACATACTTTTTTAATTATTAATTAATATTTTGTAATAATGGTCAAAAAAATCAATTGGAAAATGCCTCATATAATAAAAATTCTATTTCTCTTGAAGAAATAATAAAATCTAGAAAAACATTTTTCGAAAATAGTTTATTGAAATATACTTCACTTCATTTTTATGCAAAATAAACTTTCCCTAAATTTATAGGTTCAAATTATTATAACAGTTTTGTATTCAATATTTCATAAAATGAAATACATTCCATCAGTTATCTTGCAAGTAAAATTATTACAACTGTTATTCTTCTGATTTTATCGAAATTTAAAATATCAATCAGTTTTCTTTCAAACAAATAAGCATTTGAGAAAATAATGTACTATTTATTCCTTTAGGAACCTAGACAGATTTCCAAAAGAAATTGGGTATTAGTTTAATGAATCTACATGCAACAACATTATTAAATTGAAAATTCATCTCTACAGGAAATAAAGTATTTGCAAAAGTAAAAAAACGAAATCGAATGCTTCTATCTCGTTTTCCTCAAGGCAATCTAGCGGAACATTTTTGATTTTTTTTATAAATATATGGGTACTTAATGAGCTTCACTAAATAAGTTTAAAAAGCAATTTATAAGCAGACTGGATATGAATAAACTTCATAAGAATTTCAAAATATTTTTCAGTTTTTCATTCATATACCATTTATTTCTAAATTATAAATTATTAAAATATCCTACATATTATTTATAATTATTTGAGCGTTTTATTTTGAAATATTTTCAAATAACATTTACGAAAAGTTTTAAAAATACTTTAAAATATTTTTAAGAAAATATTCTTCATACATTAAACTCACCGTTTCCAATTATTATGAAGGTAAACATGTATATCAGTTAATTACAATATAATAGAAAGGAAAAGTATATCAGTTAATTACAATATAATTTGTTTATTATAGTAAAATAAATTTATATATTTCAAATATTTGTTTTGAATTTTATAAACCTAAAAATTCTTCATATTTTCTTATAACACAAATTACAATAGCATGAAATGTATTAAATTTTAAGTAATTAAGTTTAAAATTCTCTTTTATTTATCTTTTTTAAAATAGATTCGACATACAGTCTGTTCCAATTTTTAAAAATTTCGTATCTGTAAATGTTTTGGATATATTTAGTGCGCTTTAATATTTTTGGGAAATGAATAAGACAGATATATCTGAAAGACTTATGGGCAGGAAAATGAATTGATAAAAAATATTTATCTATTTTAAATGAGCTTATGAGGTACTGAAACTTAATTTTCTGAGACATCTAAAAAAGAATATTTATCCAAAAATAATGAAATAACAACTAACATTATTTTCATGTCACTTTTAGAAAAAAGAATGTGATATATTTAAATAGTTTAAAGCAACTATGATATAGTTATGCAAACATAGATATACAGGTATATATACATGTAAGCATAATTTATCTATGCATATTTTATATATAAAAATATATCAATACACGTGATTAGAAAACCAGGATCTTGCAGTTATATCATCTATTGTTTTTAAAATGTTATTTCAGACAGTGCCATTTCAATAATTTTTACAATAATTTTTACCTAATTCCACTTTCATACCAACTAACTTATAAAAATTTAAATATTGAAATATGTTACATTAAATTTGGAAAATCACAGAAAATCTGAATTATTGGTAGTTGTTTTACATACTTCGTGTATCAAGTCTTTTTTTTTATATTAGTAAATCATAAAAATAAATAACACAAACACTCCTTTATACATAGCTATTTTCAGTTGGAAAAAAAATTTGGTAGATTATTAGAATCTTCTAAATCAAACTAGCATTCTCTTTGAACAAATGAATTCAAACTGCATTTATTGTTGTTGGAATTGTCTCTTTCATTAAAAATACATTATTTGATTTCTTATCAACAAATCCAGGAATAACATTTTTTTCAAAATTCTTTATATTTAGGGTGTATGTAAAATTGAATGATATTATTTCTGTTCATTTTAAATAATATTTATATATATAATATTATCTAATTCTAATTCAATTTCTACATTTTATTTTTCTAGTCATTGTAAATTATATTAATGAAACAAATTTGGTTTCATGCAAAGGTTGATTAACACATATTTATTGTACGTACAGCTAAAAAGAAAATATTGTGCTAAGGATGTATGCAATATTGTCAAATTATGCATAAATTCATCATTTTAAAATTCATTTTATATTTAAGAAATTAAACTGTTGGTTAGAAATTAAGTTTTGTGTGATCAATGATCATTTCATAAATATAATATTTGTGTTCGATAAGAGTTAACATGTCATTTCTTACATTATTTTCTTTATTCGTGTAAAGTCTACCGTTCATCTTTCAACGTTATCTGTTTACCAATCAGTAATGTAGTAAGAAGAAAGTTGATTGCATTTTGAATTGGCTTTTCCTTGATGGGAAAATATTCTAAACCCGTTATTCTTGAGATACAATGCGGATCTCACATACACCACTATGTTTGTATGCTTAGTCTTTTTAAATTTTAATTTCCATAGGCAAATATACAGATTGAATTGCAACAAATAATCTGAATTTTCATGACTATAGCATAAGTGAAAAACAAAATTTAACATTTTCTTAATTCAGAATATTTTTTAACTTAAATATTTAAAGGTAAAATTCATGTCAATAGAAAAACACTAAGCAATATCATTTAGTTTTAAAATCACTCTCTCTCATGAATTGCTAAATGTGTAAATTTACATTTTTTTATAAATATATACCTTAATAATTTTAAAGAAACCCACAAAATTTTGTTACTGTTTCCATATTATAAATAAACTCAAATTTAATATATTATGCTTAAGTTTGTTAAAAAAAAACAAATAATGTATAAATGTATTTTTATGTGGTACTTAGTCTAAATATGAGCAACAAATCTTGTTTTTCAAAAATATTAACCTTCTCTTACGCGCGCTTTAGCTTTTAATATTTTGGTGATATTAAAATGTGTATTTAAAATGATTTTTTTATTAATTTGTCTTTCCTGTTTGAGATTAAAAATCATAAAGAATATTAATTAATGATATAGTTTCTTATATCTTTTTAATTAATGATGTACATCTTGCTATGAATTTAATGAGGAATGATATTAATTTTGACTAATTCAAATCTAATGAATTTGAGTAAAGTTATTCCAAATGTATTTTATATTAGGTAAGGGAAAAAGTTATCCATTAATTTTTCGGTAGATGTCTGTAGTAATTGCTATCTCGTGAGGTATCTGTCAAACAATTTCAGATTTATGCTCGTTGGAAAGGTGACATTTGACACTAAAATATCCTCTTGTGGTTTTTTGTTTGATTAATTCAGTTACGAGTACAAGGTTTCGAAAATGGAAGACAACAAACAGAAAATTCGATACATTTTCGTTTTTCTCTTGTAACGGCGAAAACGATAGCCGGGTGGCTAAAATTGTGAAAGGTGTTTATCGTCCTATATAAGACTGTAACAACCAGTTACGTACAATTTTTGTTTCGTCGATTCCATTTGGGTATTTGGATGCTAAAAATGCACCTCGCATGGATACAACATCGTCGAGAATATCTATAAAATATCAATAATTATCAAACTTGACAGCATGTCAGCAGTCGTAGCTTCGCACAAGACCTAAAAATCTACATGAAAACTGTTTTAAACCTTTTTACAAAAGGAATCTGAAAGAAGTTACAAAAAGTTCACGTAAAAATAATGGATTTCTTTTTTCCCAATCTAATATTAATGAATATAATCTGTTATGCCTTCAGTAAAATGTATTTGGAATATTAAATAATCTTAGATTTTAAATAACAGCATTCAGTATTATATAATCCGATTATACTTCTTTGTAGATGATCAATTGCTCATAAAATTCATTTTTTGTATTCTCTCTTACTGTTATATGTTACATTGCATTGCACTTTGTCCCTCAATTTATAACTACATTATCGTTTAAACTGAGATAACAAAAGAAGTTGCACAAAAATAAAATTATCCTAAATTGGCTAAACTAATTAAAATAAATGAAAATGAGTATTATTGCAAGTTAAAAATCTTAAGGTAAATATATTTAATAAAATTTAATATATAGCTTATGGATTCCATGTTATACAAAAATATAATAGTTATCATATATATCTGTATAATGTTTTGAATTATATGTTATTACATATTTTCTTTCCATTTTAAAGAGCAAAATTATTTAGAATCATAGAAGTTAATTACAGTGGTAAGAAACAAGTTGAAATTGCTTCTAATTATTAATTAAAATAAATATTATCATTTAAAAATTTGAAATATATCAATATGATATATTTAAATACTATTTGATACATTCTTAAAACAACGAATGGATTCCATTCAGAATGAGTGAAATTTTACTCTAAATGAAAATTTCCCTCTTTCATTTAGACAAAACTCAATCAATCTTTAAGATAGAAATATACTCTTTTAAAAGAGATACGCTTAAGCTATTCTCTTAAGGGGAGTAACTATAAATCTTTTAAATGTGCAAATTAAATAAAAAGAGTGAATTTAAATTTTTAAAATTGCTTGTTTTAAACAGAAAATTTAGTGGAGAAACTATAACTTTAAATTCTTTAATTTTTGTAGTTATTTACTGTGTTATGCTTGTAAAAATATATTTAAGTATATCTTTTATTTTTATGATAAAATTTTATGTGCATTATAAATTATGTGCATTATAACTGTTATATGTGCATATATGTGTTTTATGTGCATTATAACTGTAATTCAGTGATTAATTCATTGTTTTTGTTAATTATAATGCCTTTAAAAATACATTTAATAGTACACAGTTATTTATAAATTAGTACATAAAAACTATATAATGCAATAGATTTATAGTGTATCGATTAATATTAAGTGACAATTAATCGTTAATATCTAATCAAGTAATAAGAATGCAAATTCGATCTACAGATTAATTTTATATATTATATAATAAAAACATTTTACCAATTTCTTGAAGGATTATGAATACAATAAATTATTTGCAGATGAAACAGCAGAACAATTATGGTAAAATATATTACTTGAATTCTTTCGATAATTGTAATAGCTATGTATTAAAGGAACAGTAAACAATTTATTTTGAAATTACTGGAAGAAAGAGGCAATATTTATGAATATCTGTGAACTATTTTATTGAATGAAACTGGATTTATTATAAATGATTAAAAAAAAAGGATTGTTTTTATCGTTCCAGATCAGATTTGATTTATTCTCTGAAATCATTTAAATGAAAGTGAAAATAAAATATTTATATATTATGCATAAAAACATTTTATCCAAATTTAGTAGATTAAAATAATAATAACATATATGAAATTCATTTGGATTTTTATAACAACTTATATATATATATATA
>JAPDSC010128899.1:0-19183 GCA_026290005.1 Latrodectus geometricus
AATCTTTCTAGTATATTTTTCTGTAATTACTCTGTAATTATATTATAGATTTCGTTCCGATAAACTACATAACCTCTGAGCTTTCCCTTATGTTATTACTATTCTCCTCAATTTACAATTGAACAAAACATCACATAGAATAAAATGCAAAACACATCAAATGCAAACAACTTTAATTCAACAGAGATAAGAGTAGATAGAGGAGATAAATCATTGGTAGCTCAGCTAAATCGTCTGATGATGTAAACGAGTGATATTGTTTTGAAATAAACAGATTTGAATAGTTAGGAATGAACAAGTATCAATATGTAAAGAAAGCAATGACTTCCCTATGTTATGGTCACTTAAAATTACAAACTTGGTTGAATTGCCTCGAGAGATTGCAAACTACAAAATTATATATCTTTTCTGAGCTTGCATGAAACATCATTAAAATTTTGACGATTGGGAAAACATTACCAAGACTAAAGAAAATATTCATTGTCTTAAGAGTTTTGTTTCCAAAAGCATTAAACTATTAGCCATATACAAATATGAAAAAATTCTCTAGAAACTATTTATTACAAAGACAACTGGTAATGTTTATGATTAATTAAGAGAGTCGAATATAGTACAGCACATACAGTACAGTATATTTTAACTAAAACTGTGGACTAAAACTGTTAAAAAGAATTTTGTAATTTACATTTCAGAAGAACTTTCCATAAATAGTGGGCTGTATTTACTTGTCTCAAGGACGGAAACCCAAATAATTTCCAAGCATTCATCTTGACAGATGAGCAGAAGGAAAGCAGAAGAAAGAAAAGCAACATCAATTTCTTGTTCTTCAACAGGAGATGGTATCGAACACGTGATCTTTCGCTTTAAATAGAGATTTTTCTACTCATAGAATACGGTGAGTTCTATGTACCAGGTACTTTCACATAGCGTAATGGAAAGTTTAGCTGTCTAAATCTAGTGTAAAGAATTTTACTATCCAACAATTAAATTGGCTTTCGGAAGGATATTTCAAAGATAATGATCCGTATTCAAGTATTACAAAAGAGAAAAGCAGGAAAATTCCTTTATCTCTATCAGGAAAAACGTGCATGCAGAAGAGAAATGCAACACCCATCTCTCATTGTTTTTTAAGAAAGATAGGGATATTTATCTCTGAAAATTGCTGTTCATTCTCTAAGCAATGGTGAATCATTGGTATAGAATATTTGTAGGTGACGTTTTATTCGCTTAGAAATGCTCTTAATAGATGACTGATCCCTTTCTCTTATGCCATTATTATCATTTGTCTCCTGCAATGGAGTTCGATTATTCCTGCAATGACACACATTGAGAGTCATGACAGTGATAACAGAAACTTTTTTTTATGAGTTCAATATCCTTTGTGTCTTCCAAACTCCATTGACGTAAATACTATTAAACATACTTGGGATGTCATTTAAAGTATTTCATAAGCAGTTTATCCTTACTTAGTACTGTCTCTGAGTTATTTTAGGCCCAGCTAGGTTCATGGAGCATACTCTTGTTCCAAGATACTCTGACTTTGTAGTCTATTTGATGTCGCGTAACGAAAGTTGATTCAGAAAGTATCAACGCGATGTTAGTTGTTTTTCTTTTTATGCCTCTTTAGTTTGTTTTAAAGTTTTCTAGAAAATATTTATTACCATGGTGAAATTTGCTATAAATTAACATTTTTTTTATTTCTTTTGTATGTTATATACATCTGGAAAGCAAAATAACATTATTTTACGTCTTTAAACATCATACTTATTTCATTTCTTTTTTATTTTATTTACATACTCTAAATTCAAGAGTAATTCATACATTGGAGGAATATTAACAGATACTCCATTAAACTAGACCCTTAGAAAAATCTGAGTAAATTGATTACTGAAGAAATAAACAGTCAACATTACACCCAGTTATTCACGTGGAATGTAATTTCTTTCAGCACGAGTTTCTTGTCCTTGTATTCGTTTTATATTACAGATGTTGAGAATTATTATCATACCAGGGATTTAGAATAGGGACGAAGAAAACGTAATATACTCCAGTGAAAGCTTAGTATTATAATCTTTCATATCTTGCTTAAGGGAAAATTCACTGTCTTTTTAAAATATGCATAAGTATTCAAAATGTATAGACGAACATTCTTTATCAGAAATTATCTATTAAATTGGCTGTGAATCTGCTTATGAAAAAAATAAAAACACATCAAAAATGTTAAAATAAATCCTCTAAAATTACAGAATCTACCAAATGATAAAGATTTCTTGTTGATTAGGGGTTACCATTCATCATGGTGGCTCATAGTTAATTTTGCTTTTACGCAGGCTAAACATAATGTTGGAAAAAATAAACCCGCACAATAGGGGAGAATTTCTTGTATCTTAATTAAGTAAAATAAATTGTAATGTAATTTGTGTGTGCGTAGTCAATTGTTTTTTTCTTCGATTTGCACTCTTATCATTAAAATCTAATTAATTATTTTTTTTATCAGGATTCGAGAGAGCTAGTATTTTATAAATATTAAATAGATATTGAATACTCTTCTGAAATCAAATTTTGAAGAGTATTGTGGCGGATCTTAGTAGAAAAAGAAGACAATTATTATATTTTTAAATAAAAATAGCTTAATATATTTTTACAAGAAATGAGACAAATAAAAAAATGTGCAATAACATATACGTTAAGCTATTTTTAATGGTTAGTTCCGGCTAACATACTCCGTTTTAAAAGAAAATGTCATTATGAAACGTTTTTTCAAAGATATTGATTCACGCTAGCAAAATTATACTAGTGAAATCGCTTTAGAGCTTAGATTTCCACTTTAAATGATCATTCATGAATTTATGTATCTGCAGTGCGAATAAAAATTTAACAAAAAAAAAAAAAAAAAAATCGAAATTTTATGAGGATAATACTTAAAAAAAGTTGTTATAGAAGTTCTGTTTTTAAATATTTCATGAAATATTTAAAAACACAACTTTTATGTTATTTTAGAAAACTGAGATGTTATAAATTTTTATTGGAAGTGAATATTTATTTAGAATGAAATAATCTCTTTTGAAGTAATGCTTTCATTTTGAGAAACTAGGGGTAGAAATTAATATAAGTTTTCAAACTCTTTTATAGTAAATTAAAATATTTATTTTAACTTTGATTCAATATATATTTTAATTTACGGACTCTGTTGTTTCTGAATATATCTTTTAATTTGCACGCACGCATTCATTTTTGAAAACTAAGATGTTTTAAATTTAATGAAACACTTTGTAAAAAATTAAGATTTTGTAGATTATTCTGAGCTTGTCAATTTTCACACTTATTCGTAAATTTGGGAATTATATTTTAAATATTGTAAAATTATAGTATATTAATTTACCAGAAAATTTTATGAATAGACAGGTAAATAAAGAAAAAGAATATTTCTCAAAAATGAAGTCTATAAAAATAAAAAAAAATTTAATAATAAAATAAATTCTGAAAGTTTTAGTTTCACTTTAAAGTATTCACTATATTTAAATGATAAATTAAAATTGTTTTTATTAAGTTACACAAAAATACTCTATTATAAATATTACTACTACTTTAAAATTTACTTTACTTTTTTTTTCTTTATTTTTTACTTCACTTTTTAAATAAATAATAGCTGAATTTTTATAATATATAAGATTTAGTATAATTATAGAAAAACTTTATATTAAAAATGGTAAGTTAATTTATAAATATTAATAATTTTATTATAATGGAAAAAAGATATAGAAAATTTCAACATAAATACTGTGTAGTAAAATCATATTGGCAAAATTGGTTAAATTTTGTGTCTATAGTTTCACACAATGCACGATCTCAGAATCTTTACTAGCATAGAATTTGAACTCAAGAAAATGTTTTGAAGGCATTGTGAAATGGATAGTCTTTGGAAAAGTTCGGTGTGATCGGAATCGAGATCACGATAATTGATCTGGTTGGTGGATCTGCCAAAACTTATCACGTTGGAAATCACGTTCAATTTTTCAGAAACGACTGTGAGGCGACAATGATCTGAATACTTGATATCACAAGAAAAAACTGCTTTAAATCCCAAGGAAGAATAAGTCTCTTAGCTTGAAGATAGACCCTGAGAGAATTTCTAGAAACGGATGTTGTTTCATACTTGATATATGCTGTCATTATCTTTGTGTATAGATACAAATTTGTTTATTAAATTTATTTTATTTAAACTAATTCTATATTTAAAAAATATTAACTATAATTTAATTTCTTGAATATTTTGCCACGATGTAAAAAGCATATTTTTATTTAAAATACGTCAAAATAAGTTTGATATGAATATATATAATCTTAAGGAAACCAAGTTATAATATATTTTGCTTCAAATGCGTTGCATGCATATTTTAATAAAATGCGTATGCAATGAAATAATACATAAAAAGAAAAAAAATTCACCAAGAGAATATGTTAACATTAGCATATTTCTCTTATATGAAATAGTGCAGCATTCCCTTCTTTGGATCTTGGCCTACACAAAACTCAACCAATTATCCAACATCTTATATGAAAACATAACTATTTTTTTTCTATAATATTAGGTTGGGGAAAAAGTTATCCATTATTTTTTTCGGTAGACGTCTGTAGTGATCGCTATCTCGTGAGGTATCTATCAAACAATTTCAAATTTATGTTCATTGGAAAGGTGACATTTGACACTAAAATATTCTCTTGCGATTTTTTTTGATTAATTCAGTTATGAGTACAAGGTTTTAAAAATAGAAGACAACAAACAGAAAATTCGATACATTTTAGTTTTTCTTTTATAATGATGACAATTTTCATGTAGATTTTTAGGGCACAAGACCTAAAAATCTACATGAAAATTGTTTTAAACCTTTTTACAAAGCGAATCTGAAAGAAGTTACAAAAAGTTCACGTAAAAATAATGGATTTCTTTTTCCCCAACCTAATATATATGATTAAAATATAAAATATTAACGTAGAAAAAGTAAGTTTCGTACATTCAAAATGTTTATAAATGTTTGTATTGACAAATTTACAGCAATGTTGTAATCCCACAGATATTATATCAACAAGAAATTTAATTTCTATATACTAAGCTCTCAATGAAACATAATCAAATTGCTTAGTATGATATACTTATTATCTTTTAACATATATGTTTGGCTACTTCTGGTAATTTTATTGTCGAATAAGTAAATTTTATTTATTTTTCATTTACACATCATTCTTGTGTTGTGCATGATATGGTTACCGAGTGCGTGAATCATGTTTCTCAATGTTGTGCTGCTGAAGCATTGTAGAATATTTTCAACCTTTGTAGCAAATTTTTAATAATTTAACATACATTATTCTTCTATGTTTCTGACTATTATTTTGGGGAGAAGTGTTCTATTTTATTGAACACTAAATATAATTCTGTATTTTATTTCTTAGACTAAATATATTATTGTTGTTTCTTACAGCGTTTTGATTGACCATGTAAATAAATTATTCTTTATATATCGAAAAAAACTTATTTCTTCATTTGCTCATTGATAAAAAATTAATATAAGTTAAATTTGATGAAAACATCAACGGCATTTAATAAGTTTAAAAATGTATTTAAGAAAATAATCGATATCTTTCAATACATGGAACATAATTTATTTATGTTATTAGAAATACATTAACGAAAAATACATTAAATATATTCAGTTATGGAAAGGATGAGTTTAATTTCTCACTATGAATATTAGAGCCCATTAGAAATGCAAACAACTTCTGGGTATGATATTTTCAATCTGATAAAACTTAATGGCTTACAAATAACAAAAAATTGGTAAATAACATTAACTCATATAATATGATTAAAATGTTCATAGGAATAAAATTATACTCATTTGTATTTATTTCTTCCCTTAATTATATTAACTTTGTTCTATTTGGTAGGAAAATAACGCATTCTTATATTGACCAAGGAATTAGAAACCTTTGAGATTTTCATCTAAAAGTTTGTTAGGGATAAAGAATGTAAATTTTTTATTACGTGGGTCACATGTAGTTTAGGATGGTGAGTAAGATGCAACGTGGAGTTAAGTAAAATGGAAAAGCGATAGATCTTTCACCGTTTTGAAAAGAGCTTATTGTTGGCACCAGTTTATCAGGGGTCTCGATTTCAAAAACAGCAAAATGCACTGGGTTCTCAAAATCAGTCATGTTGAAGATTTTAAAAAGTTTAAAACAGAACCCACAATCTTTGCCTAGGAGATGAAACTGTTATTCAAGCATAGATCAGTGTCGACTCCGGTGAATGTACGGCAGAACAGGGGTTCTACTGTGTTTCAAAATGACAAAAAATATCAACTAAAATTCTTTCTAAAAGATTCCGGCTCGAACCACGAACAAAAAATTACAGAGGATAAGAATGCAAAGTCTGGCACCTGAGAAAAAACCACTCATTTCTGCTCACAATTCAAACTTTTGTTGGCATTGGTGTCAGGAAAGAAGACTCTGGACATCTGAGACTTGAAAGCAAGTATTGTGGTCGGATGCATCATGCTAGACCTTATTTCTCGCTGGTGGAGAACGTTGAATTTGGCTAAAAACCCACAAAGCCATGAATTCATCTTGTCTTACTCGCACTGTGAATGAATTTAGTGGGAGTATCAGGGTACCGGGTATGTGATTCTGACATGGAAGTAGTGCTCTGGTGTTCCTTGAGGATAAATAAACAACCTTGAGATATTTATATATACTGAGAAATCAAGTGCAACCTATGTTACATTTTTACCCTGATGGAGTCAAATACTCAATGGACGATTATGTAACTATATATCAAGTCATAAAAATTAAAATCCGTTTACTAGATATCATCTTGATTTCCAACACTTTTCTTGGTCTCATCCAGATTCTTGGGTCCAGATTTTAATTTCATAGAAAATGTGGAGAATATGGTGGAAAGATGCATCTCACAGCATTATACTTTTCTATCCAATTACAAAATCTAAAAGAGAATGCCATGCATTTTCTATGAAGGAGTATTCTCTAAATATAAATCAGTGCCTGTAACTCAATGTCCAAAGGGGTAAGAGCTATCTTTCATGCAAATGATGGTGTGATAAAATACTAATCATGGGTTTCTAATTCATAGGCTATTGTGTGTAATTATGCAGGTTTCGATCAAATTGAACTTATTCTGCAAAAAGTGATTGTAGATAGAGAATTAAACCAAACAACTACAATTACGATATCTTTCTATATAGTACTTAGAGGCATCAACTGAATTACATAGACAAATTTCTCTTGCACCAGTTTTACAAGCTCAAGAAAACATATAATTACTTTTTTATACTACATTTTAATAGGTTGATTATAAGAACTACGAATGAATCATTTGAAGAGAGAAGGAAAACTTGACAAACAATATAAATTCCTTTATTTTATTAAAGCTAATAATATTGCTTAGCTTTGTTAGTGCTAGAAAATATACCTAGAAAGCAGAAGTATAGTCTTTCAAGTTGTATTTCTTTTATCTATGACGAGAAAACCCAACTAAAACTTGTTCCAAAGTATGTCTAAAATAACATAAATTTGAATAATTAATTACTGTGTAAAGTCTTAAAAGAAACGCAAATCTTTTCATGCATTTCCCAAGCAAATTGAAAGCATTTGTGATTGGTGGGATTTCTAGTGTTAGTTTTATTGTAAAAAGTTTAGTCTCTTTCTAAATATAATTCTATCACCAACTTAATATTTGTATAGTGAAAGCAACCTCCCCGAATGGATAATTTCTATGCTAATGTCATCTCTCTTGAGGAAGAGTCTTACAGCTCCATTTTTGCAAGGTAACACATGAATGTTAAATCTATTTATTTTAATGTATATTTATGAGCCCTATTTTAATAACAATACAAGTTATAAGTAATTTCTGCAATACAGATACAAGGCTTCCATCGAGAAGCATTATAGGACACTGTAATAATTTAGGAGAAAACAAATTAGTGCCTTGTTCTGTCTTCCCGACTTGAACTTTTTTGAGCATGTTTAATATGCTACAGGAATAACAAATCTAGGCCCTTAAAGCATACTGAGCATTTAGTGAAACTTTTTAGTTTAAGAAAGAACAAAAAATCAAGGTTTACAAATCATTTAATTATTTTGCATTTTATTATCTATATATTTATAACTTAGATTAATTATTCGTTATCTATTCATATTCCAAATTAAGATACATTTTGATACATTTTGAATATTCTAAATTATTAGCTGGAGATATATTTTGAATACTTTAAATTATTAGCTAGAGATATATTTTGAGATTGGATTCTGTGTCTTTCAGAAATTTTATGCAACTTATGTAATCTTTCATTAAAAAGTATCCATTCTAAGGGAGAAAAATATCATTTGTAGGCCTCCATCTTCATCCTACAATAGTTGGATTTCTGTTTAAGAAGATGAGGGAATAGCTTCCTAAGAAACAATTGTAAACATGTAAGCATAAAGAATTTATAAGCTGTATTCGCAAATATAACACTTCATACTAAAAAACTTTTTCCGGTATAAAACTACCTTTTATAATTTATCTTAGCCAAACTTGCTTTAATTTTTCAAAAGTATTAATGGGTAATAATTTGCTTTTATTTTATTTTACACCTTAGTATATGCTAAACATAATTGCATAATAGCTATCAGTTCAACTTTTCGAATTATTTTATTTAAACTAACCAATGTAATAACGAATGTCTAAGAAACAAATATATTGATATTATGAGAAAAAGTTATTAGAAAATAATAGTGATAGATTGATAATTGTAAAATAATTGGTTATTTTGAAAGATTTTCATTTTAAAATTGTGTGATATTTTTGTGTTAATAAAAAGTCTTTAATTTGTGTCAGCAAAAACTGTAGAATGATACACAAACATACGAAAAATTTTTTGGGGTAAAGAAATGTGAATTGTAATATTTAGAGATACATAAAGGACGTTTTATGTTTAGTAATTTCTTTTTTCAATAAGATGTAAAATCAGATAAAACTAGCTTTTCCTCTTCTTTTTCTAAATGAACGCTAATGTTCACAAAAAATTCTATTACTAGTGAGAAATATTTGCATGGAAACTAACGCTATAAAACAATTTTACGTAAAAAATTGCTAATTTTTAGCGGAAACAGAATAAGACTTATTGCGCTAACAGTTAAAATTATGGAAAACAATTTCAAAATAAAATTCCTTAATGAGTATTTCTCACGATATCAACTGCAAACATTCATGAAATTAATGACCTTTAAATATTAATTAGAATATTTACCAGATGTATTTTTACAGATCGTTACATTAAATATAATTCGAACTAAAATGACTAATGATATTTTTGGTGAAGGGAGAAATGTCCATTATTTTAATGTTCTGTATACAAAACTTTTTAGTTGAAAGGAGTTACTTAAAAATTCTTTCCCTGGATTTAGCGTTAAATCACGGATGGATATGTATATTCAGCTTTTTTACTATAATTAACTATACCAATAAAAAAGTGGATGTTAAAAATTTGCAACTGAATTTCATTTTTATTGATTTCGTGGATTTATTACATTTGTAGGCTTTTTGACTGAAATTTTTTGCTCTAAAAATAATTTTTTTAATGAATACGAGCTTTTCTTCACAATAATTGCAAAATGCAAATTCATAATATATTTAAGTTAAAATAATTATAAATTGTAAACGCTGTTAACCACGAATTGAGTAAAAGTGAAGGTGAATTATGAGTAAATTGAAGTTAATAATTAATTACACTAACTATTGGTTATACTAATTTTGCCTGATGACGGTTCATTTGAATCTGATTAAACCATCAACCATTGCGCATGCTAATAAGAAATAAAACAATGCATGTGTTTAAAGAAGAGTAATTGGGTTCCTTTGTTATCCTTCAAAATAGAATTACATGCTGTTTCTATTGAAGATAAAGTACTCACAAGTCAATTGCATTAATCTTTAATGAACGGCTGGAAAACATCATGAAAACAAAAGACCCAACTAAATTTTTAGAAAAATTATTATAAAATAGGGAAGAATAAATTACTTCACGCATATTAATGAAGATCTTATTGAAAGAGCAACAATTTTCAATTAAGACTTCTTGTTATAACAATTATTGCTGTTGAAACATTACAAGTTAATGAGACAGATGTCTTAAAGAAAATGTATTTTAGTGTTTTTCATATAGATATAAATTTCATATAGATATAAATTAAACATGAAGTTGTATTCTGTGATCTGTTTATGATAAAATAAAGATTACTACAGCTACTAAAAAGTAAGTCGTGTTTTTAATAAATAAAGAATTAACATGTTATGATTGTGATATATTATTAATTGATAATAAAATTAATTGAAAAGAAAATTGCTCCTTTTAATTTAGTTTACAGCAAAACATTCCTTATTGATTATTTCTATTTTTAAAACAGCTAAATACAGTTAACCATCTCGAAATTAAAATTTCTGAGAACGACTCCGGTGTGAGCTATAGTCAGGTCTCCAAACTTTTTCACCTTATCAACGTAGGAGCACTAGCCCCAAGGAAAATTTAACGAGTATAAATTCTCTCCATATGGAATCGAATATCAAACACTCCTACATTCCTTGCACAAAAAGAAAGCTTTCTCTCACCAGTCGATTTCGTATCAAAACTGTATTTAAGAAAAGATTTTTAACAAAAGATCTTTTGTTGAAGGATTGTAACATTTAACAAAGGTTTAAATGTTAATCAGAGTTGTGAAAGTAGCGGCTTTTGCTGAAAATATTAATCAAAGTAACTACTTGTTAAGAGTGAGAAAAAAAATGTGTTCAATTTTACAATGAGTATAAAAAAATGTTAAGATTTTAATTTTTATTATATTACCTACTATCAAATTAAAAATCATAAAATTTCTAGAAAGAGTATTGTAATTGTTTTTCAAATGGTTTATTTTATCTTAATAAGATTTTTACAGAATTTCATAATAGATGTCATTGTCGAAAAGAACATGGCACATGTTTTAGAGTTGGTAATTGCAGTAATTTTCTTAATATCATCTTTTGTTAAGGAATTTATGTAATTTATTTGCAGTAGTTTAAAACATCACTTTTGAAATATAAATTTGTTGAACACCACAATAAAATATTCAATTAAAAATATTTAGTTTTAGATAGGGAAAACAATCTTCTTTAAGATGTTTCTATTAAATGTATCATTTCAATTTTTTCATAGCAGATGATTTATTTAATATTGTAATCAAAATTTACATAAATAAAAGTTTCTCTCTGCCCTCTGAATTTTTATCTAGTGCTGAATTGAGAGTAAGTAAACTTAAATCTTAGTCAATACTGATTTGGACTGCGTTTGGAGTTTTTTGTGCTGCTATATAATCTGTTTAAAAAATGTAACATTCCAATGGAATTTTTCTCTCTTTAAGAAATGAGATTTTTGGTTATTTTCAACATTCAAAGATTATCATCTATACGTAACAGATAGAAACAGAAGAAAACTAGATTTAGGGCTTCTGCCTTACCAATTATTTCCACATTTCTACAGTATAATTTTTTTTAAAAAGAATTATTGTTTTTACTCATTGTAATATACGTGTAAACACTTTGCACTATATGCCACTGATAATGTTACATTGTATTTAACACACTAATAGAGCATATAGTGCGTTAAATACAACGTCAATGAAAGGAATCCCAATTTCAAGATCTATTTATTTCGTTACTGAAGGCAATTTCAAGCATTCACACGCACAATACCTTTTTTAAAATATTTTTTGGTGATCCATGTGTGACTTCATTTCATGTTGCAAAACATCATTTTGAGAAACGCTTTATTTTATTTCGTGAAATAAATGACAATTTCGGGAAATTTATTTTATTTCGTAAATAATATGAGACATGCTTAAATTAATTCATAATGATATTACTTTTATATTTTAAACTGTAGAATTTTATGTTTTCACCCATAAACTGATACTGCACTTAGAAGTGACATTTTTACTTATGTTTCTTACTGGTGATTTTGTTTTTGATTATTTCTCTATGCAGTATAAAAAAAAACAGAATTAATGTAAATTGTGCTTCTGTTTACGTTGCATCAATTTAAGGCACTTAATTTTTCAGTTTAATACTAGCACTTAAAATAGGCTATATAATGAGCTTACTTTTATGTGTTATAAACTTCATTTCGTATGTTCAAACGGAACTTTAGTCAGGTGTGATATTATTTAAATTCTTCAGTTTTTCATTTAAGAATGCCGAATAAAAAATGATTTAATGAAAGTTAATTTTCGAACAAAAAATACTCAAATTTGTAAGATTCCCAAAATCTTGGTGCACGTTTTCCCAAGATAAACATCGTCACAATCTGTGATGATTAATTAAGCATGGGGTAAGTAAGGTCTCAACTATGAATTTATTGAAAAAAATATGAAATGATTTAATAAATAACGAAATTGGTACTGTCATTTTTTGTATGTTATGAGAATTAAATATTATATTTCGCTTGTAAGATTCGAATGCGTTACACCATCCGATGTTTTACTTTCAGAAATAGCCTATGCATGTTCAGTTCAGTATGATAAAATTACTAATGTTTCATGAAATAAATGACAAAACTAATGAGTATTTTACATAGATATTTAAATAAATGTAAATAATAAAATCTCAAAAATGGGAAGTAAAAGTTTATTGGAGAAAATTACTTATTTGTTTCTTATAATAGATCTTTAGAAACATTTTCTTAAATATGAATATAATACAAATTATCTATTTTATGAGAATATTGTATAAATCATGACATAATTATTACGTAAATTTTAGGAAGTATATACATATATATTGTTCGGAAAGTAGTTTCGCAATTTTTTTGGGAAAATTAAATACAATTTTCGTATAATGAATAAATATTTTATTACATTACATATTGACCATTCATGGATTAGGTTTTCAAGGGGATATGGATGAATATTAAATAAACTGAAGATTTTAGTACATTAATTTCAGAAATTTTTTATATAAATTAAACTGGATTGTAATTATATTTTTGCCATTATTTTTTTGAAATAATAATTAATATTATTTTATATCCTCAGTGTGTGTATTTTGCGACTTATTTTACTATTTACATTAAATCATTACAGACTTAAAACTTTGTTATGTAGTCATAAATATTCACGTGAAAATATTAGAACTGTCATTATTTAATTTTTAATTTAATCTACACACAGAATTATATTTAACTATTTAATTTACATTATCAGATATAAATTTATATATTTTATTTCTGTAAAATCACGAAAAGGATTTTGATCGTTGTATTTCTTCCTGCACATAATTAATTTTTAGGAAACAAATTTGTTTTAATTTTGTATTTTGATATACTGAATAAAATTATTTAAAATCAATTATGTATTAAGCATGGAAATATTTTATTAAATTGATACTTACTTTTAACATTCGGATTTCTCGCAATGCAATCTTTTTTATTAAAGGGTCATCTTCAGTTTCAACATATTTCTTAACGGCAACAATTTGTCCATTTTCTCTATTTCTACATTTAAATACAACACCATAAGAGCCCTCACCAATTTTTGCTAATTTTTCATATTTTTCCATCATAGGAGTTAGATGACGGCGTTCTTTTCTAGAAAAAATAATCATAGAACTAATTCAGTATAAATGGTTTATTTTGTAAGAAATATTTATTTCATTAATTAATAAACAGTTAATTATAAGTAAATTATTAACAATCCATCATAAAGATAAGGTTATGTGCTTAATTCTAAATATATTTGAAATTAAATGTCATTAAATATAGAAAATTAGTTGTATATATACTGGAATTTTCCAAAAGATATAAAAACATACAGATTTTTGACATAAAAGTATACAATTACTCAGATGGCACATCGAAGGTAAATTGGCTGTGCATTATAAAAAATTTTCATTGAAATTAATTGGCTTGTGTGATAAGTTTTTTGATGTCATTATACTCATACAGTTGGAATCAGATGCGTAGAAAGATTATGCCAAGATTTTTAAATTTCGAGGATTCCCTTTCACCATACATAATGCTGTGGCCCATCACGATGCTTATGTATCTAATAATTGAGATCAAAGTTGTCTCAGTTTAGTTGTTAGAGCTTACTTCTGTAACACATTCCTGTTAGTAACATATTAAATAGCAACAAAAATCAATGTCGGATGAATAACCGATTTATAAGTAAGAGTAGTAAAGTAAGATTTAACATTGATGAGACATGACCGTACAATATCGTCTGAAGTGTCTACGTTAGCAGAATGTCATTGACTATAGTGCCTCTGATAATCTCATAAAAATATGAATTGAATCCTAGGTGACTAGAAAAGTTCTTCATGGTCACACTTTTATTAAATAAGATTTGATAATAGAGTTTATGATTGTAGAGCAGATTTAATAAGGTCATGGAACTAATTTATCCACAAGGGATAGTGCAAAACGAGCGTTGGCTCTTTAGTGATAACTTTTTTTTGTTTCTGACTATTATAAGGTAAACTATAACGAAATTAATTGAAATCAATTATGTTTAGCTTATTTAAAAAAAATCTGTATTTAATAATGACTTTCACGAACAAAAATAGGGAAATATTTGCTATCATACTTATGTGTGGTATGTCATCATTCATTATTAAGGTAAAAAACAATTTGGATATTATCAACAAAAAACCTAAACGCGTCACCAGATACTTGAGAAATTTATATATTGTATTTTAAATAATTTATTATTTGCTTAAGTTTTTTACCTGAATATGGTCGTTGCATAAACTGAATTTGAAACTCTAAAATAACAAAATCTGTTAGAAACGATTATTTAGTTTTATACATGCATATAATAAACTAAGCACACAATTCAAACTTTTCTATTTTATATAAATGTTGATTATATTAAAATTATTATTTTCAATATTTTGAAAGTGATATTAGTCCCATAACTTCTTATGTTTTCTTACTTATACATTTAGATTTTCATTAACTGAATACTTTGAAATTCTTGATTTAAGTTCGAAGTGAAAATTTAAAATTTAAATAGAGACAACTAAATTCATAGAAAGCTCTTTTAATATGCAAACACGTGAAATAAAAATGGATGTTCCATAAAAATATGAATATATATATATATATATATATATATATATATTTATATATATATATATATATATATATATAACTAAAACAACAATGTTAATTCAGTAATTTAAAAATGATGAAACTATGTTAACTAGCTCAAATTGAAAAAGTAAAATCTTAATGAATAACATGAATATTTTTTAAAAACCATGTAGAAGATGGCAAAACTAATTCAATAATATACTTAATCATAATATTTTTCAATGTGTGTGTATATATTAAATTATACTACATAATTCTGTGCTAAGCAGAATTTTATTGTATTTCCTCATAATTTAAAAAAAACCTTGAAAAAAGTATAACACACAGAAACACGTATATGAGAGGTGTAGTTAAAATTTTTGATTTTCATTTTTGCATATTGTTCATTATCAAACATTCCAGCTACAATTGATTCTGAAGTAACTTAATTTAACACTGCAGCAAAATATTCATAATTTTAAATTAAATTTTCTTCTGTTTTAATAAAAATGTGTTATTTTTTGCGTAACTTTTCATTTTACAAAATTTAATTTATTCTATATTTTTCATCATCACCAAAATATATGCTTAATTGCATAAAGCAGCATAGATTTTTATTTTTAGTCTATCGAATTAAGAACTGATGCCTTATTGAATTAAAAGTATTAGCCACAGAAAACCACTGGTATCTGCAAAAAACTCTGTTGCAAAAAAGTGTCTCAAAAAAGTGAAAAAAATTAGTGTCTCATCGCCTACTAGTTAGTGATAAAGATTAGACCATGTATAAAAGAATCATTTTTGGATTTGAAGTATTAGATCATTTTTTCATACCTAAGACATCTAATAATTAAGTTCAGTAATTTGTCTGGAAAAAGAAAATGTTTTAATAATGGTACTGTATTACATTTAAATATTAATAAAGTGTTATTTTATAACTATGCCCTAATTAATAATATTAATGAAAAGTCATAAATTGGTTCCACACATAAACTGATTTCATCTCATCGCTAATCAAAACTAGATAACTAGTACTGTTCTTTCAAAACTACTAAATATGGCCATTGAATTTCGAGTTTCAGCTGAATGCTTAAAATCTTATAATTTATTAAACACAATTTATTCTATGTGGTGTTTTACAACAGATTTATAAATATTTAAAACACATTATACTAAAACATTCCACTAAGTATCAAATGAACATTTTATCATGGTGTAGTGACTCCGGCTATTGTAGAAATAATAGATTGATTATTTTGGAGAATTTTCGTGTTTTCTCCCTTGCAATGCAGGAATACTTTCCTCTTTTTATGAGAGCTTTAGAGGATGACAATAAATGTGAACTTTTGAAAAATTTGCACTACAGCCTTATATATTTATCTATTCACAAAATTGGTTAGATCATTAATGGAAATAAAATTAATATGATTCTTTGATTAGTGATTTTTACAATATCTTTTTATCACCACCATGGATATCAATTCATATAAACCAGTCTTATTTAAAATAATATTAAAAAGTGAATTATCTAATGACATTGACTCTGAATCTATGAGAAGAACTTTATCAACTTATCTTTGAATCCCCAGTTTTGCACTCAATATGTATACTATGTAACTTCTGCATTATAGGTAACATTTTCAATCCCCAGTTGGATTGGAATATGCGCTTTTATTTATGTTATTTGTTCAAAATATTTATGAATCAGAATACATTTGCACCAATTTTATGAGCTTTGCAATTTAAAAATTAAATTTTTTTATATTAATTAATACTGTTGTTTTATATTATTTGTAATTATTAATATAAAATAACATAATTATTTGTAATTATTTTATATTAACTGTAATGTTTTATACTAATTAATTTTAATTCTCAAATTTTATGATAAAATTATTAATTTTTGATTTTAAATAAGAAAAAATGGTAGAATAAATGTTTTTGCATACTTCAATTACACAATGTCAAATAGCAAATACTCTTTCATGTCAATTTATGAGTACTTCGTAGATGACAACTCATCAAGCATAGTTTTAATTAAATATAGTACATGAATAATAAAAAAATTAAAAAAAACTCATATCCTCTTTTAATTTATTAATATTTAGGTATAATTTCTAGCTTATTGAATATTTTTTTTCAATTTATTTCTCCGTTTAAAAAATTATGTGTGTGTAACAAAACATTCAGTAGAACTAACTTCTATTAGATATTTTGCTCTTTTAAATAAAAGAAGAGTTATATACTTAATGAATAATTATAGTACTATTAAAATTGAGGTATTTTCCTTATATTAATAATAATCAATCTTAGATCATTATTGTTTTAAGGTAACACACACACACATATATATAAGAAAAGTTTCCATTTCTTGCGTTAACTAATAAGATTTTGTTCGAATTCATACGCATTGCAACATATAACAACAATTTTATTGCTCTCAGTTTTTTTTATGCCAATAAAAATGAAAATAATTTGTGTGCAATTATTTATTAAATTATTACAATTATTTATTAAAATAAAATAAACCATCGAACACCGGCTTAAAACTATCTGAAATAATGTTTAAAACACAGCTAAGAAATTGTAATAATTACATTTAAATTTCATGAAATATTTATTTAATTGTATATTGGTATTACTTTTATTTATTCTATTTTATGCAGATAAGTCTAAACAATACTGAAAAATAATATATTTTTTTCAATAATTACATTTAAATTTTATTCATAAAATTAGTTTAACATGTCTTTAATATTAATAGAAGCAATTCCAATATTATAACAAATTTTAGTATGTGTCTAAGTGACATGCACATATAGTTATGACTTTTACAAATGTTAAAATTACAATGTACTTCACATAATAGTATTACGATTATGAGAGTAATATTATATATATATATATATATATATATATATATATATATATATATATATAGATAGATAGATAGATAGATAGATAGATAGATACTTAGATAAGTAGATATACATTATATTTTGTCTTCATAAAAAACGTAATTAAGTTAACAAACCTTGCAGTTGTCCACATAGCAAGGTGATAACTTCAAGCTGTGCTAGTTGGCTAAACATTTTGTGCTATTTTTAAATATAGTGCTGGACTCAGTATTTTTCATGTAACATTTAGAAAAGAAAATAATATCTGATAGTGATTCGCGTATCCGATCCAACATGGTGCAGACATAATGCAGTATCATCTCGCATTGGAAGGATAGCAACTTACCGAGTTGAAGGGGCCACAATTTTGCCTACCCGCTCAAGACTGATTAAAACCAACAAGTGAAGTGAGCAAGGGAGATTTTCATTATTGCGGGTTCTGTAAAGAGAGGGTGGTGCATAACATTCTATCCACGTGATCATGTGTGTATAACCATGATCCACCGCGCCGCTTTGTTACCAAGAATGGTAACTATGGTAACGAGTCCCACCGTTACATTAGCTTGGCGAAGCTCGAAAGAAGTTTATGATACTTATGCTCGAGACTCTTGAGAAACTACTCTACTAAAATAGTCTGAGTTATGGAGAGCTCTTTAATCGTTCTTCAATTGCTTTCAGCAACATAACTAAGAAAGAAAATGCGATAAAGTCAAGAAAGATAATGATTCAGTAAAAGAAAACGAAAAAAGAGTATTTAATGAAAATTTAAGTAACCAGATGGTACATTTGGAAATAAGTGCACCATACGTATATCAGTTAATTTAATTTCTTTATCAGCGGAAGTGTTTTCTTGTGCAAAGAAAGAGCTTTTTAGGAAGTAATATTATATAAAAAAAATTTATATATATAATTTTCAACCAATGCCATATCAATAAATTTAAAATATAAATTATATCATTTTTGCAAAATTTAAAACTTTACATGAAGGAGTTAGAATGATAAATGATTACAAAAAACTACTGGATATTTTTTCTTGTAGTTTTAAATTCATTAATTTAAATGCCTTTTCAGTGAAAAAAATTCAGAGAGTTTTAAGCAAAACGTGTTTTTTGTATTTACTAATGAAACTGGTTAACA
>JAPDSC010128902.1:0-14560 GCA_026290005.1 Latrodectus geometricus
TTGCAACACTCTACTTATTGAAAAATAAAGTAATTATTTTTCCTATATAATAGTTCAATTAATTTTAATCAAAATAATTGTGATCCAAATCTTGACATTTTTCTAAACCTAAAATCCTTAATTAATTCTTAAAATGTCAATGTGCTTTTCCAATAAATTTTCATATAAATAATGACGTATATAAACAAATTTTTTTTTCTTAAAACTAAGATATTACAAAATCAAATTATTTAACATTATTATGTTAAATAACTGTTTTTATAGCAAATATATAGTAATTATTTTGAATTTAATGACAGTAAAAATATAATATTATATTATTTAGCAAAAAGTTACATGTTTGCAACACTCTACTTTTTGAAAAATAAAGTAATTACTTTTCCTATACAATTTTATATATAAATAGAAATTAATAAAATATTTTTATTTAACAAAAATATATCATATTTGTTTTATTAAGATTCAAAATTTAATATCAAATACAAAAAATTAAAATATTAGTGTTTGGTATGTGAATTTTCGTTAAATGTTTTAACAATGATTCAAATTGTTAATTCACAATTTCATCTAAATTTTAATAATATATTTATTGAAAGTAATTACAAATTTAAGTCTATAAGCAAGCGGGCAAATTTTTTAACACAAATATTATATGTTGTTTTCTAGAGAATATATTTAAATATTTAATATCTTTGTCAAATACAGAATTTAAAATATATATTAATGAGACGCGATGCATATACTTTAGAGAAATTGTATCAACAATTTTTGCAGAAAATTAGAAAAATTTTTGAAAATATTTTACTTTATTATTATGCTTTAAGATAGAATTTAAATTACTAATAAAATGACATTTATTATGGATTATGTTTTTCTTAAACTAGTAGTATATTTTTATTAATAAATACATATATTTAAATATATTGAATTAATTACATATTCTAAACAACATAAGATATAACTCTATATTTTTTTTAAAAAAACAGAGAAAAATGAAAATAATTTCACTAAATAAAGAAAAATTTAATTCATATTTTCGTTCTTTGTAATGATGTTGAAAAATTAATTTTATTTACACTCATAGATGCTAAATTTTATTATAAATACAAAGAAAAAAAATTCTACCGAGATCTCGATCAAAATGTAAAATAGTTTTCAAGTATTTTATTAAGTAATTTTTCAGCTGCATAGCAGAATTTTTATTAGAATGAAATACAAAACATGTTTAATTAAATTTCCGTTCCTAAGTACTTTAAGATATAATGTGTGTTATATAAGCATTAGTCAAAGTATAAAAGAATGTCGGCCTGGTTGGTGACTGGTAATGACAAACGTAATGCTGAGGGAATTTTTAGCCAATTTGATGCTGTCACTTATGATAGAGCCACGGTGGCCTTTTTGGTTAGGGTATTATTCTCGTTACAGGGAGGTGGTAAGTTCGAATCCCGGCTAAGCCAAAGATCCGTCATGTTCACTAATAATGACTGGTGCACGTAAAATTTGTCTTGTCGCAATGATTACAAATTAATACCGATTACAAATTAATACCTCTGGAGGTGGTTGGAGCCAGGCTATGGATCTTCACTGTTTTCAATCTCCAAATTGAAAGATTCAAATGGTGCTGCCATCTATGAGGCAAAAGTCGTACTTCCGCCTTTGTATGAGGGTGCACTATTCAAAAACGGAAGACACTCTCTCTGACTTCATTTGGCTAATTTCTTGACGGGTGGGCTTGGCTTTGCCAAGTGTCATAAGTAACAACAACAACAACAATATAAAAGAAAAGCAAAAGGAACATTAAACATATAATTAAATAATCTTCAGTGTTTGACTTAAGTTTTTTTTAAAATCATTTTGACTTTGATGTCCTCTTTTTTAAAATTTTAAATGATTTTTTTTAAAATTTGTGCTAAATTAAAAATATATCACTAATATTATTGTTTTATATGTGCGCAACACTAAAGATATAATACAAGTATTTTTCTTTAACTCTAAGAGTTATTAACGAAATTTTTTGTCGAAAGTATTTTTATGACAAATGAAACTGAAGACATTAGATATAAATTGATTTCAGCATCATTAATTGAGAAAAGAAAAATAAACGAACTAATAAAAAGGAAAAATATAACTAAGTAAAAATAGTAGAAGTTATGAACAAGAAGAACGCAAAAATAAATTTAAGCAATATTACATTTTCTGCAACGAAAGTTTCAAGAAAAGCCCAAAATACTATTCAACCAACACTTGGGGCATCGATATCAATCAAGACAGCAGATAAGTGCTTCAAAAATACTTTAAGCAAGTTATTGGAGTTCTGGAAATTCTCAGAAAGTTATCAAAAATATTTCCCTCCTATTTTGTGTGGGAGCCTCTTCTCCCACGTGTCGATAACTGGATAGTATATGATATAATTATTTTGCTAAAAATGAGAAATGAAACTTAGGGTATAATTTTAAAAATGAAAAAATAGTTTTATAATTTCTAATTTATAAAATGATGCAGAGCTGTAATTTTTTTTTTCATTTTGAAGTTTACTAATTATGTTAAATTTTTACTTGATATTCTAAAAGATATATTTATTTATATTTTAAATAATTTAAGCTTTGCAAATGTTATTTTAATTTAAGTGTATAAAAATATATTTACAATTTAATAAATGACATAATACCTAATGGCCGTTTCACAGCTTCCTTGAACGCATCATATGCATTACATTCAAGAATGCTTGATTTCTTGAAGGAATAATGAAAAATAAAAATTATAAGTTTTATTCAAGTAATTTAGAAAAAAATAACACCAAAATTTAAAAAACAGTTATCCTGATAATTGTACATGCAAAAACAAAATATGCAATGTATATTCTTCTTCTTTGACTGCATCAAATTTGTAAAATTCCTCATAAAATAGCTCAGTTAGACCTTTAGATGAAAGGTAGTCTATTAACTAATGATAATTTAAATTAAGATTTATTACATAGATTAAGTACATAGGTTTATTACATTTTATTATATATCTCTTACTAAACGAGTTTTTACTTAAATTTAAAAAAAAGATATATTATATTTTCTATGGTTCTGTTTGGATACGTAAATGTACGAATAATTCTCAAATATTTGCATTTACTTTCGAATCAACTGCACATAACACAAATAATGTTTCAATAAATAAGTACTTTTTATTAATGTAATTATTTTCTAATTTGCATATACAACTTAAGTATAAAAAATGACTAATTTCTTCATTACTTCCTTGATGGTTATATTGTAATTACTAAATATTTTTTTGTTACACAAGTAATTAAATAGCAATTTATTGATTTTCCATAAATTTCATATAAATAGTGTATTTAATTTTATTGGTTATTTCAAACATGTATGGCCATTAATTATGCATGAAGGAGAAGACAAAAAACATGGTATTCGTGATATTTAAGTGCTTTTTAATTTAAGGCAACAGTTTTAAGGAACGTAATGATTTTAGTATTCATTAAAGACATCAAAAAATTCCCTTGAAAAAGTACAGAAATAATAATATAAAAACATGTATAGAACTATAAATATATTTAATACTTTCAGGAAATATGGGTTTTATTTTTTCATTTCTGAGTAGTACCATGAAGATAATTAAATTACGGTAGAAATCAAGATTAAGCAAATGTATGATGGTTTGTAATTATGTAATTGAAACTGATTGAAATTATAAATCACAATTTAGAAGTGATTTACTATGAATACATATGAAATGTTTAATGTAATGTGGGTGTTAAGTAAAGTTTTCAAAATAAATATCTGTAATTTTAAACTAATTCATTATAAGAAAGTGTGGTGACATAGAAAATCAAATTATCTTTTTTAATAAATATCATGACTTTAATGAAATAAACTTGAATTTGAAGTTTTAAAGGAATTTCTTACCAATATCATTTTTAAAAGAATATTTAATAAAAATAAATGCTAGATCTTAATTACTAATAAATATAATTTGAGTTTTCTATTTTACAAAACAATTTCAATTATAAGGACATTTAGTAAACGTTTGTTTCAAACATGATTTTATAAATCTCCATGCAAAATATCTATTTCATAATTTCATGATTTCTCATTGTTTATTTGCTTAAGACTTGCATTATAACTACATAACAAATAACTCATTAAATTTAACAATTCTAAATTAAATATTTTACTGTTAATAAGGAAACTAAGATCCTAACTTTTAGCTGCACAATAAGAAGTGTATAAGAATTTAATTACTTAAAATGTGTTTTGTATATTAATCAAACAATTAGTCTCTAATAATACAAAAACAACGTCAACTTATTAAAGACAGTGAGTAGAAGGAATTTTATTCATTCTTAGGATTAACTTTCTAGAGACAAGTTAATATACCAAGTGTACAACTAATGATAATAATTTCCGAGAAATAAAAGTGGATGGAATTTCAAACGTCTTAGAACTGTTTTCAAGTGTTATGTAATATAATATTAAAACTATTCTTTTTCAATGTGCATTGGTTGGCAAATAGGGATGCAGGAAACGTATCACAATAACCTAACATATACTAGATTATATTTTCTTATTCTAGTTATTAGAATTTCAGTATCCTATATAATGATCTACTTAATTATTTTTCGTTTCAATTCGCTTTTATTAATCATTGAAAAGGCTTCGTCATTGTCAATGGCACTGCAAAGTTGATAATTTAACATTTGAATGCTGTTGTAAAGCTTGTTTTTAATATCTAGCACATTTTTCACATTTATTCAAGAGGACTTATAGTGTTTTGTACTCAGGTGAGTGCTCAGTTAGAGTACTCATATGAGAGAGCACCCCCAAATAACATTCTGATTAACAAAAAACTGTTACATTTCTCTCTTCTAATAAATAATAATACGGAGGCCTATATGCAATTTCACTGTTTATTTACAGTTCATTATAAAATAACAAGTCCGTTATACTTTTTTTAAAATTTTTATTCTTAATAATATAAATTTAACTAATTAAAAATAATGTTAATAAAATATAAAAATAAACATTATTTTATGAGATACTATACTAAATATTTTATCAACGTTTTCAAATTTTTCCATTAAATTACATCGTAGACCAAAGCAAACTTTTTTTTCCAAAACTGCGAAGAGGATGATCCCACATTTTTCTAGGTAATTTCATATACATAATAGTTCCTTTAATTAATCATATTTGCGAAAATAATTAAAGGAATTTTATATAATTTCTCCCAAACAGACGTTTCCTATTTGCAAAAAAAAAAAAAAATCATAAATTTCAAGAATTATCGGCTCCAAATATTACATATTCGTTTTTGAATATTGAAATAATATCATTTGAATATTAATAAATACTTTTTTAAATATTTATAGATTAAAAAGTATTATAAAATTTGAGTACTACTTGATATTCAAGTGAAATATTTACGAGTATTCAAACCAGTGTTTATTGATATTGATTTCTGACATATAAAGATATTTCAAAATTATATTTATAAGCAATTTTTTATTGTACCTTACTCTTTTACATAAAAATGTTTTTTAATTATTTTTAAAATTTATTTCATAATAATTTTTATAATGATTAATGAATTTGAGTAAAAACAAAGAATTCTTAAACTAAACTCAGTAACGTAACAACACCAAGTGGGCTAAGGTCTACAGTGCCCTTATTGTTTTCCTAAAAGAGGGCCCTAAAGTACAAAATATTGTGTTCCAGTTAGGTATATGAAACCTCCAGATTTTTGTTCCAAGCATGCTTGGTATTTATTTTTTCAAATTATCCATAGGAAGAAATTTTGAGTCTAGCAAGGTCAACTTGTAAGCGCGATGCGTTATCACTACAAAAAGTGCTTCAAGAATTCATCATTAACTCCTTCTTTATAAAATTACTTTAATTTTACTCTAAAGAATAAGTTTTAACAAATTTTTTCAGCAAAATTTGAACTTTCAATTTAATTTTGCTGTTTGGTTTTGTATTTTGAATTACTACTTAATGTGAAACTGAATCATACACATCTTTGCAATACATGGTTAGCTTTTGTTATAAAATTTGTAAAATAATTGATATTAAAGTGAACCAGTTTATTAAACTGGAGATAATTTTAATAGCATGTTATGCTATTTTGTAAATAAGTTCTATTTAGTTACAATTGGCATAACATTTATATATTGATTCTGTTACAATTATGTAATTTGCTCAGCAATCCCTTATACTTTATATAAAGGCTCTATTATACTAAACATTTTGAATATAAGTTTTAGAACACTTAAGAACTTCACTTATTTTCATTTTAACATTTTCAAAAAACTACATAAAACCAACTTTTTTAAATTTTCATCATAAATTATTATCTTCTATGCAACGTCGTGGATTTTCTTAAGCAAATTAAATTAAACTGTTTCTAATAACAACATGATTTGCATTTTTTCGCAGTGTAAAACTACAGATTCAGACAATTTTTTTTAAAAAGAGAAACTATTATAATTTTGAAAATTTAAACAATTTTGAATATAAAATATAAGCAGTCTTATGTTCCAGTAAGATTAACAGGAAGTCTTATGTAATAGATAACAGTATGTAACAGTAAGAATTCAAATAAGTTCTTGGTGAGTGAAATGTTTCTTATTTAAAAATTTGTTTGAGAAAATATAAACCAATTCAATTTCCTTTATGTTTTAAAGCTATTAGTTTTATATTGTGATATTTTTAAATGAATGGTAATATTTACGTTGTGTTACAAATTTGAAACAAATTGCTTGTATATCTTTGAGATGCAGGACAATGTTTTGTGGACAAGAAATATGTTTATAAGCTAATTTGAAATTTTTTTGAGAAAAACAGCAAATAAGAGTGATTTTAAGAAATTGAAAGAGAATAGTGTAGTTTCTTTTCTTAAGTCATTAATACAAATTACCTAGACTTCTTTTAATGGTTGAGTAGCCAAATGTTAAAAATTAAAAAAATGATTGAAAGGAATTAAACAGAACAATTTTTAATTGTTATAAAAATAAGAAGAATGAAAGAATTTTTTATTTCTCTAGTTAATAAAAATATAAAATAAGAACTTTTAATGATGTGTGTTTATTTTTTTAATACTAAATAATAATAAATGTGTTTTTAAGAAAAAGTTATTTTAAAAATATAATTATTAAATAATTTATATTTTGTATTTTATATAACTATTCTAACTATAAAATTTGACAAAATCAAATTCTATAAACTATGCACTACTAAAATGATTACATGCAATATATCAGTTTGAATTATAACCGTGAAAAATATCACTAATACGTGTAATTATTCCTTAAATTTTCCAAATGCCATTTCAAAGTTTCAGAGTCTGTAATTTTTGTACGGAGCTATGCCTTTCTTTATTTCTCCTCAGGGAGAAATAATTAATCTTCATTAAACCCAGAGCATTTTTCTTTCTTTTAATTGACAACAATCCATTAAGAAGGTGGAGTTTCTCTGACAGCTTCTATTACTGCAGCATTTTACTTGTGGAACAGCTCGAAGTAATGTGATGAATTTTGCAAACTGGCAAATTTCCTTCAAATGTTGTTAAACACGAGTGAAAAGTAAAAATGAATAATTAAATTCATGTTTCTATGCATTTCGAATGACCCAGGTGGGAGGAATTTTTATTATATTATGAATATATTATTCTAATCCAGAGATCTATTAACTAAGTTGGAATACTTATGAAGGAAATAGAAATAATTGCGAGCATAATTGCCTAATTCACACATCTACACGCAACGGATAATTTAATTTTTAAAAATATAATCCTGTTAAGTCTACAAAACATTTAGCATGACATTAAGCAAATATTAGTGTTATTTCTTTATTCACAGAATCCATTTTTATTTTAAGATGTTAAAGTACTTCTTTATGATTTTCCTTCTAAATATTTTTCATTTGGAAGTTAGGTTTAAACGAAAACGTTAAAGTTCTATATCTAATTATATATGATTTTAATTTCTGTAATTTAATTTATCATTATTTTATTTTAGCTCAAATGGTTATTATTAAAAAATAGTTTAAAAATAGCGTAATTTAGACATAAATTGATATATTCGATATATTAAAAACCATACTTGAATATTTAAATATCAAACTTCGAAATTGGAATTAATATTTTGTCTTGAATTAATAAAATAAGCTAAGTATTTTTACATAAATTATATAAATCACAATTATATAAATATCTTTAAAATTAGTTTAATATAATGATCAATGAAAAATTATCAGTTCTTTTCTAATAAGATAATAAAACAAATACAAAAATAATAGGCTATGACAGTAAACCCTCTTTTAATAAAAAATATTGTTTATGAAATAAACCTTCAAATAGCACTCACTTAATCATATTACAAATTCGCCATACTGTTGCTTTTAAAATAACATTTTTAATTGGAGGAAAACAATAAAAAATACCAAAATATATCAGAAAGTTTATTAACACTATATATTTTATTTTAATTTACTTTTTTATATTAATCTCAATATAAACTTTAAACACAACATTAGGAAATCTATAAGTATCAATTAATATTTGTTTTCATATAATAATCCTGCAAAATGATCTATGTATGATGTTCTTGTAATACAATCTTAAGCAATACAATGAAATGTAATTTGATGCTTTGCTATTGCTATAAAATCCTTTCTGAAGCCGAGTTTGGTTTCCCAAATGGCAGTGTTAAAAATATTCTTAATGCAGCATTATTGCTTGACATTACTTATAAAAATTTTTGTTGAATTATAAATATAGGAATTATTTAAAGTCAATTCATCGAAAGAAAGAATTCTTTAGTACATAAAATTTAATTTTGTTTGTATTGTATGCAACATGAAAGGGGTAAAAATTAAGAAAAATATTATATTTATATAAAATTATAATATATATTTAAATATATATTAATTGCTAATTAGATTTGAGCAAATAGCTTATAAGCTTAGTTGCTCAAATCTGCTTTTATTAAATACACAGTTTTACAAATCATTAGTGTAAGTGATATGTGTTTTACATTGGACAATGAGTCAAGAGCCTTGCAGTGACAGTGCTTTACACTGGACAATGAATTACTTATCTGATTCTGGGTCCAGTGAAAGAAGTATTGAGTCTAAGTCCATTGTAAAAGAATTTTAAATGAAAACTTTGTCTTGAGGCATTTGATATACAGACTAGCTTATTTCTGAATAAAGTAAATAATGTAAGAAAATTTTGAGAAGACTAAAGTAATAGTATTTACTATTATTTTAAATGTTTCGATGGCCTTTTTAGATGTTTTGTTTACTACACATATACAAAAGTACTCTCTTTTAAAACATAAATAAGAAAAATAAATAAATAAAAACGTATAATAAATGAAATGATTGAAGAATCTATCAAATAGTTTTTAATTATTATATAGTTTTAATAATATTTTAAAGATGTTAGCATATTACTGATTGATATTTTTAAGTTTCAAAGCACTTTTTATCAAACCAAATATATCTCCTAATATTTTCTTTTTTTTTAAACTTAATTCGAAACATAATTGAATGATCAAAAAATATAATACTTGATCACGAAAATGTAATTTTACTTTAGAAAAATATACATTTATTTTTTTGCTATAAATTATATGCATTATTATTTGTATTATAAAATGTATTATTACATAATTTTATTTTGTTAAGAGAGTGCTCAGATTAATAGTAATAAGATTTTTAATGTCGTAATATAAATTAAAAATATGTATGTATATTTAAATATATATATAAATTCTTTTAACTCTTTCTAATGAGCTTAAATTTCAATCCTAAATTTTCAAGTAAATTACTTGCATATTATTGTGATATTAAATTATACATAATTTCCACAATAAATTAGAATAATCCTATCACTTTTTATTTTAAAAAATAATTATTCGAAAATTATAGTTTAAAAAATATATATAATTTAGTCAGTAATTTCATCATAGTATAATTTTAAAAAAAGATGAAGATTTTGAAATACTTCAAATTCGGGAAAATTAAAAATAATTATAATAAAAATATATTCATTTATTACATTGATATATTTCCATTATTAATTATCACACAAAACAAAAAAATAATTTATGCTAAAACTCCCTTTGTTCAATTATCCTAATTAAAAGAAGGTTAAGCAATGACGGAGATTTCTGGAGCTTTATACTAATAGCTCAAATTGAAGAAGATAACTGATGATTTTCTTTATACAAATATAAACACGCATGCCATAGAAACAAGTTGATAGGTTATAAGCAACCATTCACACTTCATTTATACAAGGAAAGAACAAATACAGGAGACAGAAATAAAAAATACATCCATGCCCGAACCAGTATTCGAACCTAGACCTCCCTATCCGCAGTCAGACACGCTGACCACTAGACAGAGTAAGCGGCAAGAAAAAGAAATAATTACGTAAAAAATTGTAAATTAATCATTATTTGTAAAAATTTATACATTTCAATTTAAAATTTCTGGAAAGTATTTAATAGTTTCATATACAGTTATAACTTCTCTTCCAAAATTCCAGAAATAAGAAAATAAATGTAACATGCTTATAGCATTCAATTTTTTTTCAATAATTAAAAAATATTCTCCAATTGTTAAAGCTTATTCGCTAATTATTTCCAAAGTATACGAAGTATATTATGACAGTCTGTAATAAGTAACTAATAACGTTACAGACATTTTATAACTTGTATCTTATTTAAAAGTTCGCAACAGAAAAAAAAATTCTAAGAGAAAAAGAAAAGCTACAGTTTTTAAAATACAATAATAGTGTCTTAAAATCTTGAACTATCAATGTAAAGAGGTAAAAAATGTGACTAAACAACAATATTTGTTTTATTTACGATAAGTTTGCATTATTTTTGAATTAAGGATTCCAAATTAAGTTTATCTGTTTTAGTATTAGGTTTAATAAATAAGAATTAAATTAAAATGGATTTCTTAAGCAAAGAAAGCGTTAGAATACATTTTGGAATGATTATTAATAAAAGAGCTTATCAAATAGAATTTAATTCAACGGCTAAGGGAATTTGTGAAAACTTACTTGATCAATTAAAATTTGATTTTAATTTAACAATAACTTTTTATTGGTTGAGGTAATAAAATATATGGCACTGTAGATAACTGGCATTAAACTTAATTTATTGAAGGTTTCCTGTTACCGGAAAATAATATTATCAGAATATATAGAAATTGACTAACGATTAATTTTAATGTATAATGTTTAATTTATATTCCGATAATGAAGAATTATTTTTTCATGTTTCCAAAGACTGCTAATAAGTGCTCGTGTTAATAAAAGAATACGTGTTCATTTTAAAAAAAAATCATTAATATTTAAAAATTAGCTAAAGAAACTCAATTAAATAATTACAAAAATGACGGGGATATAGTTTTCATAACATATAAAATATTTCACAAAGTTTATTCTCAAACTGAAATATTTTAAACGGAATATCGATTCAAATCATGCATAAAACAAGATTGGTTTTTGGATATTCTCTAGTGTTATTTCTTCTTTTAAATAAACTTTCTGAATATTTCACATTGATATTGAGGCTAGATTATGTAAAATGTATATATATAAATACATAACCGTAGACATAAGCAAAATAAGCTAGGGAAAAAAGTGCTCAGACTGTTTTTCCCAAATTGTATTCCGTTTTGTCATCGTTTGTCAATATTGAGCTCACTGCTGCCATCTTGTGAATTTATTGAAAATTGAGAATCTATGAAAAACAGTGGGTTTATATTCACTGAAAATCAACATATATGTTAATGATTCCCGAAAAAGCCCGAAAGTCTATCTTTTTCATAATATAATGCTTATATGCTTTTATAAATTCAAATGGTTTAAAGAAGTAAGCTAAACTTAAGGTTAAATTCAGTAATATTTCATGATAAAATATATTTATGAGATGTGTAAGTTTATAAAGTGCGTAAGTGTAAAGATATATATATCTATCTATATATATATATAGATATATATATAGTAAATATTAAGCTAATATATTTATTAACATTTATATATATATATATATTTGAATACTTCTGTATTAATTTTATAAGAGAAAAAAAACAGTTATCAGTTAAAAGCATTAATAAATTTTGCTATAATTTGGTCATTTTTTAATGTTAATATAAATTTTAGCTTAATATATACATAAAACTCAAGAATAATAATGAGTATAAAATGCTTTTTCACGCATAAGTAATTTATTGCGGTCAACGACAAATATTGCATTTTAACTCTAGAGAGAAACGTGGGAGATTATGACCAGAGAAATCTAACATATGTTGAATAAGTGACACATCTGGAGAACAAGTAGACGAATAAAGATGTAATATCCATTTTGAAAAATAGTAATCTTGAATGCTATTCCCAGAATATGGATAACTATTTTGTTGAAAAACAGCTAATTGTGTATATCAATAGAAAAAACTTACATTGGTTTCCAACACTTAAGTGATGTACTTGTTGATGTTAATTTTAACAAACATTTGACTGACAGGTATTGTTCCTAATATACCATTCTGATTTAGAAAATAACTTTTGTTATGCGTCTAATAGGACTTATATTGAAAGATGAAATATACATCATAGATTTTTATAAGAATTTTATAAATATAGAACACAAATTAAGACTTAATTGTTAAAAAAACAGTTATTAATAGCAGAAAGGCTTTTTTCTATGTTCATGATCATGTTCGAGTCACAAGTGTCTATATTTTTGGGACTTAAATCACAAAAATCACCAATATTTTTTTAAGTATTCTACATAAGGAAGTTCTAATACTCAGTCCATGCTGCATTAGGCGTCTGTAAATTAATGAAAGAGAATAGTACATCTGGATCAGTAGAGAATTGCACTACCAATTATCTAGATTAAGGTATATGATCCATTACATTCGAAATAATGTGATTATCATCCCCCGTTGACATTAACTTTAAACCCGTAAAATTTTCAGATTTCAGCCTTTCCAATTCAATATTAACACTTGAAATTATTATGATATTATTAGGCATAGCACGATGGGAACTCCATTCCACGATGGGAACATTTTCCTCAGTGTTGCTGATAATTCTCTCCCATCCAAATTTAATAAAAAGTCAAATATAATTTAAAATCATGCAATGTTTTGATACTAGAACAGTATTTAATATAAATTTAATTATATACACGTCTATACTTTTATGCATCTGAACAAAACACCGACTCGTTTGTGCAACAAAAATCCAAAAGGAACACTTTAAATAATGAAAACACTAAAAAAGTATACTTTTATAACGTGTTTCCAAGAAGTTCATTAATGCTTATATTTCGCTCCGAAATTGTTACATAAAATGTGATATTTTAAAATAAACGTATAGTTATAGGAAAAGCTGTTACTGTAAGACAGCTGAAATAAAGTGAATGTTGATTCTGTTATTATAAATTGATTGCTACAGATATTCAGAACTGGAGTTTTTATGAGTTTATATAAAGAATTTTAAACAAAGTGTTGTATTTGGAGTTTAAGTCTCTTAATGATAGTCAAATTTGAAAAAAACAGAAGTGTTAAAAATTTATTCTAAAGAAAAAAAACTTGCTTCTGTAAAAATAAATAGAAAAGATTACACTTTAGGTAGAATTTCCAAAGGTGTACAAGCTTGTACCAGTATGAAATGTGTGGCAGGAAAAGTAGCTAAGCGATATCCGGCAATATTATCCGTAAAAAAAATTCTCTTGTTTTGCCACATAATTTTGAGGCTCCCAATCAGTTCTCACTAATGTTTTTAGGTAGTGTTAAAGTTGATTAAGAAGTGCCATGAAATTTAATCTGAACAGATGGGCATATTTCCATATAAATTGATCAGTGAATACTCATATTAGGCAAATTTTAAGACCAAAAAATTAATGTTTAATCTCACAGAGGTTCCGTTACATTCACCAAGAATAAATATACGATATTAATTTGCTACATTATTTATTCTCGGGTAGAATTTTCTAAAGAAATTAAGTAACGTATTCTATCTCCATCCACCCTGAGATATATAACGCTGTTAGAGAATAAAATTCCAACATATTTGCAATGAAGTCTACTTTCTAAGCACAATATTTAGGCATGATGGAACATCTCCAAACATTATTTACTGTATTATGGCCATTCTTAAAAAGTATTCTATATCAAAAGCATTTTTCGAGTCACTTTAGAGATCGCGAACTTCCCTGTCACATATATAACCACTCTTTTCATTTAGGGAATTTTAAACATTTAGTTAATAGTAACAATCCACTCATTTTATCTGATTTTAAAGACAGCATTTTGCATCACGTTTGCCCTCTTTATCAGAACGAAATGGGATCAGTTTTCAAACATATATCTTCGGATTCCAGAAAGTAGGTAAGTAGGTAGCATAGTTGACCTTATGTGGAATATGTTTTATTGTAATAAGATTTAAATAATACAATTTTTCATGGCTCTATAAGTAATTTATTAAAATATTAATCTTGATGTCCAAAATTTGAAATAAAATTGTATAT
>JAPDSC010128902.1:14660-31757 GCA_026290005.1 Latrodectus geometricus
TATATATATATATATATATATATATAATACGTAAATATACATATATATGCATAAAAATGTTTTGAAAATTTATTCTGAAACACGGTTTACATTCATTTTCAGCCCTAAACAATCTACAGTGTATTTGAATGATTAATTTCCAACTTGGCTGATGTATTGATGTTTTCTGGTAACTTCTCCAAGAATCGGTAAAGAAACTTTTTCTTTCTCGTAATGGATGATTCCAAGCAATGTAAACAAGAGTTGAAAAAGAAATAACGACAAAGAAATTTTCTTAGTTTTCTATATAGTTTATATTATTTTTGCAGCATCACTGCAAACAGCGGTAACATTGATAATGATGAAAAATAAATTTATAGTATAATGCAATTAAATAATAATATTTTCAATAATTGCAAATTTACACTTAATTAAATTCACTTATAACCTACACAAATAAGCATATTAGTAAAAAATAATCTTTTACTGAAAAATATTATTTGAAATTATTTTTGATATTGATTAATTAATATTGATGAAACTATTATGAATGATGGTAAAGCAAAATTATTATGAAATTTATGTTTTCATATCCATTCATTTCTGTTGTAAAATTTTGATATAAACTTACACCGAAAAACAATATTTTTTCATAATTAATTGTTTGAAAAAACATATAAATACCTTTTTCTATTTTATAAAATTAAGACCATAATTTTATTAATATTTACATAATCAAGAAATGTTCTAAATTTCTAATAAGCTATACATTATTTTCGTTATTATAATTACTTAGAACATTCAACCTTTTAAAATGTAAGAAATTAACATTATGCTGAGCGCATATGAAGATTTTAGTAAATATAAATAATGAATTACTTTATACACGATATAAATAAAAAAAAGTCAAATTTATTAAGTAAATTTGAATATATTCATTATAATTTTAAAAAGGTATGAACATTCTATAAATTATTGTTAATGTAGATTTATAAATTTTTTATATCATATTTTTGAATGCTTTTAATATTATTAAATTTGTTATTCTACTAGTTTTGTATAATTTATACATAGAGCCAGAAAGACTAATTTTTAAATCGTTGTTAAATTTTTCATTCATTTTACATAGAATATATATATATATATTAGAATGTATACATATATTCTTATAAAAGCAACTTTCAAAAATATTTCGAACTGAAAAGTTCCAAAACGTCACTTTTTATATCATTTAAATATCTAGAAAAATCACTTGGAAAGAAACAATAGTGTCACTTCAAAGTTCCGATCAGTTAGTCTCTTAAAAGACCTTATCTTTATTCTTTTTTATCAAAAAAGTTGAAGTAAAAAAGGAGAGTAGCGGCTAACTAAACGTTAAATTGAGGTCACTATTTTTTCATGTGTCAGAAAAATCCAACGTACGTGCCAAGGTCTTTACTATTCTAGTCTCAGAGAGCTAGATGGTTAAGATATAGAAGTGATACTTAAGGATTTAATACTGAGACATTTTTTACTGGGTTCTGTAACCAAGTATTACACTAAGTGACCCTATTAGTAAGTTCTTGAAATGTGAAACGCCTCTTACATTGTAAAGATATTTTTTCTTTAAAAAAGAAAACCCATCATGGAAAGGTTTCCATTTTATTTCATTCTCTATTTTATTTTAAAATGACAGCATTGTAGTATTTTCTATCAGACAAGATTTAACTAATACATTTCAACTTGCATTTTTGAGAAATGCAATTTTGGTAAATACAATTAAAATAAAATGTAAAATAAATGATTATAGTATTTATTAAAAAGTATATTTAATAATATGTATTTCAAATTTAGTGGTAAATATGATAACCTTAACATTTAAATTACTATACATTTTAAGTCTTAAATTAATTATTTACTAAAAGTTTTGGATTTAGTTAGGTTAGTTTTAAATAGTCTTTAGTTTAAAATTATCATAAATAAATAGAAATATCTGTAAAATATTCAATAATATTGAATGTTTTAGTTTTATTTCAATTTTGATATTATAAAGAAAAATTTATTTAAATTTATTTTTATAGAACTACTTTGTTTTAACAGTGTATTATTTTAAATTAGAAAATGCGATTTATGCATTAATATTTAAGTATGCATTAAAAGAAATTTTTAAATAAATGTTTAATTTTCTTTTCTAACCAGATTTGCAAAGTTGTTACTTTTTTTCAAAAAGACTACAATTTTCATAACATTTCAGAACGTATATAAATTATACATTTAATAATAATTTGCAAACATACCATTTAAATTTATACGCTCTTTTAATTTATATTTGAATAAAGTTTAAAGAAAAACATATTTATAAATAAAAAAATTTAAACAATTTTTTTAAAATTTTTCCTATTTATTAAGAAATGTATACCTTGACTAAAATATGTGATTTACTTAAATTAATAAATATAAAATTATTTTAAAAATAGGGAAAACAATTTTATCTTCTAAAATAAGTTTATACCGTAAAATATTTGCTTTGGAGGGTAAAATTTACTAGACACAATTTTGCATACAGTATACATTAAACGTGTCATCGCAGCTCTACGGGCAATACATAAAGTTTATAGTGCTTTGTGCAAGTATATACATTAATGATAATAAACTCTCACTAAATTAAACCAAATTTTGATTTCAAGATAAGCTTAATGTGAAATAAAAATATTTAATTTTTAAATATTTACACTTGGAATTATTACTGAATTTTTCTAATACAAAATGAAAAATGCATAAATTTTATTAAACTTAAAGTAAAATATAGTTAGATGTTTATTATAAAATCCATGTAAATAAAATTTCTTAATCAAGTATTCTTGAAATGAACTTAATCAACTCAAATTAAGTATGATATTTCCAAATTCGTTTTCATTCCTACAAATGAAAATCGTTTTGTACGAAATATATTTTAAATGTATTTGTAAGCAATTTAAAATACAAAATAGTAATTTACTATTAAAACATAAATATTAACAGCTAAAAATGTTCCAGAATAAATTAATTGTGAAACATAAAACACAAGGAAAACTTCTTATACAATAAGATATTTGGAATCTTAATCAAATTAAGTTTATATAATCAAAAAGTTGACAAAAACTAACTAATTCATTCAAAATTTTATACAAAGGAAGCCCATACACGTACACAAACACGCACACACATGCATATATATATAATTCTTTTTTTCTCTGTCGCACGACAGCCCATCGGGAGGGGGTGGGGCAAGGTCGACAGAGTCCATATCCGTTTTCTTCAAAGAATGCTACGTGGTGTGAAGCAGATCTCGCGGTTAAGTGGTCAGTTTAACCTGAAGCTGGAAGTGTTTTGTTTCCAAGCATGCTTGGTACTCCAACACATTCAAGGGGATGACTGAGGACCTGCATGTTGGGAGTTCGAAACGTTACCATTAAGCTACCGGGATATATATATATATATATATATAAAATGTGACAAATTATTCTATTTATTATAGGCTATTTTTTTAATTATTACTATTTTTTGTTTCAATTGCAAACCCAAAATAATATAATAATAATTCATCGGGTAAAAAAAAATCAAATCGTTAAAGAAGAATTGAAATATTATTATTTTATTTTCCATTAAATAATTTTATATTTAAAAATTTCAATACACACTTAAGTTATTTATAAAATAAGAGTTGAACTTATATTTGGAATAAAAAAATCCGCGTGAAAAAGTTTTCGATTGATTTAGGAGTCGGGACCCTAGCTCAAACTCTTAGGGTAACCACGTCGTACTATTTGTGTCTCATGATCAAGTGAGGCTTCTATTACATCCTCATGACAACAGAGTTAGTCCAAGCTGTCGACTATTTTTTCAGAAAAAACTTGAGGGATTTTTCTTTGGTTGCAGTGCATCTTCGTGATCGTGACAGATTTGTTCGATGCTTTCAACGTTTGCTCCTTTTCTTCTCGTGGGGATCAATAGTCTGTCTCCATTAGCTACTTCTCTCGCTCTCCTGGAAGGAGAAAAATCGAAGACAAATTCTTCGACACCACACCCGAAGAGATAAATAAAATGGAAGAAAAAAGTAAACAAACACAAATAATCAACAACGTTCAGATGCCTTCGCTTGACGTAGACGCCGTTCTTTTTATTTCCTTTTTTCTGTACTGAGATTTTTATGTTTTTCCATGTAGGTTACATTTTAGTTGATCCCTTTTCTTTCCTCTATTCAGTTTGTTTCGATGAGTTTTTTTTTTCCTCGTCCACTTTAGGGTTGCTGTTTATGACGAATGATCGTAACATGCTTTTTTTCTTTCACCATCAAAGGTGATGCTGAAAATACGCGCTTTTATTGATCGGTTTATTTTTAAAAATTTTTATTCAAATTTTAGTTCATAGAAATAAGGTTTATTTATTGAAACTTATCATTTGCATTGAATTATAAAATTTGAAGAGTTGAATATAACAAGATTTTTCTTTTTAAACATAATAATATCATAATGCATTTTTTTCATTAATTCCGCAATAATATTCCACCAAAGGTTTACATCAATGAAATATAAAAATTAATTTATGACATCATTTACAGCATATATGTCCTAATGCAGCTACAAAACTATTTTTAATTATCAACCCATCAATAATCAGAATTATTGCTGACATGTTTTGCAATGTGTATATTTGTAATGAGGAAGACGAATAAAATTTCTTCATAAGGAAGTTGATTAAAACAATATTTATACATATTCATAATACTTGATCCATTAATATTTATTAAAATGATAGCTCAATAAATATAATTAAATATTCTGAATTAGAAATTCACAAAAGACTAAATTTTTTTTAAGAAAGACTATGAGAAAAAAAGAGCCAATAGTTTTATAGTTATAAATATATCTGTGAAAATTCATTTACAAATACAGAACTTGTTTCAGAATAATGTCCAATAAGGCACCAGCTTTTTAAAAAGTTGAAATATTTAATAAAACTAAGTCCATTAAATATTAATTGTTACGAAAATACATAAAATAGTAATTTAAGGAATAAAATATACTTTAAAAATTTCTTTGCAATTTATCAATAAGAACGTTTCTCCAAACTAATCTTTTGAATTTATTTATAAGAAGCAAAAAGAATGGGAGATCATTGGCGTAGACTTTTAATTATTAACTTTTAATAAAACTATTTATGGGGTACAAGAAAACTTGGTGCTTTCGGAATGAAGATTCAGTATTATGGTTTTGAATGAATTGCTTATGTTTTTAGCAGAACTGTATTTGTTATGAATGAATTTCAAAATATGAAATGGAAATATAAAAAGAAGAGTAAGTTTCAAAATATAAAATAGCAAAACAAGAAAATTTAGGAGAAGCGTTCATAGAAAATATACTCAAAGGTAAAATAGTATTTTTAAAGAAATGGATTGTGAAAAGTAATACACATGGCAAAAAAATTAGTCAAAGAGTATTTGCATCTATTGCAGAGGGAAGAATAAAAAGATAAAAGATAAAAAATAAAAACATAAAAATTAATAAATTTGAGGTAAATTAAAAATGAAAAAGCAGGATAAGGAAACAGATTTTTTTATCTGTTTGAAACAATTGAATATGCAAGAAGAATAGGATTTTTAATGACCTGCTGCAACCTGTTGTGCTGCCTTACCTTCAGCAGCTGCAAGATAGTATTTTCCAGCAGGATAACGCAACATCGCACACGGCACTAGTCAGCAAACAAGACTTTCAGAATATCCAGTTGCTTCCTTGGCCTCCGAAGTCTCCTGATCTTTCCCAGATAGAACATATCTGGGACGGTATTGGACGTCATTTGTCTATTATGCCCCAGCCTCCGTCGCAGGATGAACTATGAAGAATGATTAAGACCATATGGGCTTCTATCCCCCAGGACACCGCCCGCAAGTTAATTGACTCTCTACTTCACAGAGTGTCTGCTTGCATTGCCTCGAAAGGCGGCCATATTACTAAATGATTTTCTGCATATTTCGTCAATGTATAAATTTATCTTTTTGTATGTAACATCACTTTTTTATATATACAGGCTCTGCCTGTGTATCAATTTTTATCACATTCTATGTAAAATTTTATGGTGTTGCATTTCCTATGTCACGCAGTGTATTAATGGCAATCTAACCAGCTCATCATCAGCGAAAAGACATGAGCCAATATCGATTAAATAAGGTTTAACATAAGGTTTCAATAAAAATCATTGAAAAGAATAAGATAAAACTATACCATACTAAAAGGCATGGGAACCAAGTTATGGTCAGGAAGGAGATGGCCAAGTATGCAAATTGAATACACTTTTTTCAACAGAACGAAGAATATATGCATAAAATATTCCTGCAGTTCCTCCGAATAGTGTCACTGTTAAATGAACGATGCACAAGTATATGTACATCAAAAATTAAAGTAAGCACTAAGTCAGGGGATTGTATAAATTCAAGTAGAAAAAGAAAGCAAGGCATTATAGTTAAAAATATCACACAGTGCCAGCAAAACTAAACTTATTTATTAAAATGGACTAAAAATGCGGTTGCTATAGGAATTTGAAAAACTATGAATAAAATTAAAAAAGATAAAATAGCTTAGAAATTATGATTTAAATTTTAAGGTTAACGTATGTTTGAAGTAAAGGCAAGATTTTCGGGTTTCTTTCAAGAACTTTAATGCTTTGGTACCTCTTCTGTATTTATAAAAACTAAGCATTCCCCTTCAATCAAAGAAGCAATTCCCTACTTTCTACATATTTTAAAATAAAAATAATTGTGAAAAAATCACCATTCATAAGATGATTAATTAATCATTTAATTTGATTTTTAATTAATTTAAAGTTTTTGCTGATATCATATAAACAGGTTGGTTCTAAATTATTTTTACAAATTAAGAGGGGTTATAGTACTCATCCATATAAGCAATAATTATATAGTAACATAATTACATAAGTTTAATTACATAGCAATTTACATTATTTTATTTATATAGCAATCAATTTACATAGCAATTAATTACATAGCAATAAGTATATAATGCGCATTCCACTCCGAGAAGCAAATAAGAGGAAAGTAAAAGAGCATAAAGAATTTATCACGAATTTACCATATGCAAATTTCCACACCGAAGAAGCAGCATTTTGCACTTATTGGGTACTTGAGAAAACCCATCAGAGTAAACGTTGCCCTTTAAAAACGGCTCAACATCATCGCTTCAAATATTAGCAGGATAACAAAGTGCGAAAGTTTTCGTGAATGCTATGGTTGGGTACACGTACAAAGAATTGGTTTATATGCACCTCATATAAATTGAAGCAAAAGGGAATGGACACAAAGCAGAAAGATTGTACAAACAGAGGTTTCCAACTCGTCATATTCCAAGTTATAATACATTTTCCAATGTTGTTTGTTAACTGTGAAAAACGGTTGGTTTGCCATCTCAAACAGCAATGCAGTGTGTTCGCGAAATGCACGAATTCCATAATTAGAAAATTGAGTATTTACTAGATTTGAAGTAGCTTCTTCTATAAGTTCTCAAACGTTGGTTTACGATATGGGTATTCTTCGACCAGTGGTATGGCATGTTTTAATCATGATATGAACGCATGCACCCCTGCCTCGTACCCCGAGCAAAAACTGCAGTCTTTGCAGACATGTGACTCTATGACTGCCAGATAGACTTTGTGCAGTGGATTCTGGGGATGAAGAATAATAATCCATGATTTCTTGCATTAATATTATTTAGTGATGAGGCAACATTCAGTAGAGAAGGCATTTTCAACACGCGCAATCAACACATTTGGTCTAACAACAATCCTGCTGTACAACCTATCGTAGACACCAGCAGATATTTTCAATGAACATCTGGATATAGCCATCCTTAGTCATAGCCTGGTAGAGACTTACATCATGCCATACCATTTGTCATTTGCAATATAACGTATCTTTTTGGAACAAGTGCTTCCTAGTTTATTTCAAGTTGTTATACTCCCCATCCAGGGAGACCTGTGGTTTACGAACGAAGGAGACTCAATACATTTTTCCAGCACGATCCTAACTTTCTGAATGCGAAATATTTCGAACGATGGATTTAACATAGCTGACCTGTAATTTGGCCTTCTAGCTTACCGGACCTCAATCCACTGAACCTTATCTTCTGGGAGCACATGCAATCTTTAGTGTTAACAAGATTCGTTGTTGCCCATTACAAAATTAACACGACACCCGGAATTTTCGAGAGAGGGGGCCAATGGTTCCTTAGTCAGGGTCACCTGTGCAACGGTACACGTGGTCGGCATTCTGAGCATTTGCTGTGAGATTTTCACTAAATAATAAATATGATTGTTAAACCTTTGGTATTATTCATTCGCTTGTCCAATATTGTTGTATGTTCAGGTCGAAATTCCTCTTTCCTGTCTCTCCGTGTGGAATGCGACCCTATATTTTTATGTAATTATGGCTGGTTTGGATGAGTACTAACATCCCTTATAAACATCCCTTTTCTTCCCTTATAAAGTGTTTTTAACAAACACTTTCTCAAAGTAATTATATAATGTTTTTCTTTCCTTTGGATACTAAATACCGGATATAACTATTTTTTTATTTAAGTAAATTTTAAACGAGTAATAGTGGATGACTTGTTAATAATAAATAACGATTAATAATAAATGGACATTTTAGCGAGTATATATTAAAAGTTTTTATGTATCTAATAATGTTACTTTATTTATTTTCGGCATGAAAAATACATTTTGCAGATAAGATGTTTCCTTTTCATAATCATAAATGTATACTAAAGTTTAAGAAAATTTCATGGAAATGAAACTAACAAATAATGACAACTTTACACAAAGTGAAAGATGTACATATTTTGCATTTAAAATCGAAATAAATCAATTTGCTACTGTTACAAAAAATAATTTGAAAGTATTTGATAAAAAGTGCTTAAAATTCTCACGTAGAAAATTAAAATATCATGTAAGATGATTTTAAGCTTTAAAGATTAGTAAAAAATCCACTCTCCATGTTTTGTAATACATGCTTTACAAAAGCAGAATTACATTTAAAAAAAAAAAAAAAAAAAAAAAAAAAAAACCTTATATAATAGCATGATAAGGTTAGAAGATGTCAGATTTGATTTAGCTTCAGATTTTGAGGGATATACTTTTATGAGTAAATAAACAACAGCTAGTCTAAAGTTCTTTCAAACTCACATTATATATAATCAATATTAAATCTTTCATAGTTTAGCTAGTAATATTTCAATACACAAATTAGCATCGCACTAAAAATAATAAGTCTTAGAATCTATAAATTTAAATATAAATGAGACACACATTTGATTGCAATTGCAAATAAATTGATACTTTATTATCTTAAGTACAGATAAAAAATTCAAATGCAATATTGTATCAAAAATTTAATTGAAAACATCAATTTCAGGGAAGTAAATTAAAAAACCCTCCTCAGTAAAAATGCAAAAGGTAGATTAATTTAAAATTGATATTGGAACTATATATTAGGAAAAGTATAAAAGCGAAGCACTTGAAAATAAATCAACTGATGCAAGAATAATGAGAGAAGTCGCAAATTACATTGAATCAAAGAGATACGACATAGTTTTCATTGTTCAAAGGAATCAGAAGAACTGAAATATTTTATAAGTTCATAGCATGCCACGATGGAAGAAATAAATCAATCCTGTCTTGACCAGGCACACTTTCTCGGTTAAAAATAGTTTCCGAAGTATCATGATAACATAGTAGAAACTTTCTGCATATTTGCCAAGAGGAGAAAATAATTAAACGGATCATTTAACATGCTATGAGATGAGGATGATGAGAAGTTTTGAGGAAGCCAGGTAGAAAATAGAGAAAATAAAAATCATGTGACTGAGCAATGAACTTGTAAAACAAAATAAAAAAAGACCTAACAAAATGAGTTGTTATGGCGGAACATATCGCTTAGAATAGATTTGATTGAAGTCTTTGCTATTTCTAAAAGTATTCAAGTATTTTCTAGAATTTATTGAAACGATAAATATTCTGAAGTATTTAACAGGTTAGACTATATAAAGATATATTTGTTGAATTTATTAATATCAACAAATGAAAGGCTATTTTTTTAATGTTTATGTTAGTATATTTAGTTTACACAACTGATTTACGTTTTATTATTTATTATCTAGAAGTAGGTTTTCAAATTATCAAACAACAATGTATTAAGCCATAAATATGTTATATGAGTCACACGCTTCATTTAAAATTTCATTTTGCTCTTATCAAGAAATATTTAATTCAGTGGATTTGTAGGATGAATATGCCTTTACAGCGTGTAGATCTTTTCCAGAATTGTAAATAAAATCGCTATTTTTTTCTTAAGAAAATGCCATATCTAGAATCCATGCAGAAAATTGTATTTTCGGAGATTTTATTTATGATTAACGATGTTCTTTAAGAATCCTTTATCTTAATTTTAAGAGATCTTGATTATGATATCCAAACATGTTCACTTCAAAGTTTGTCACTAACAATGACAACATAGAGAGATAAAGCGGATCCCTTGTATCATAAATGCAAAATTGTATCTTTCTATAAGATTGTTGAAATGTTCGCAGACTAAAGTTTCTCAAGGAAGTATTAAATGAATTTTAAGAAAAATTCTCAGTAGAGGAATAGTTCAATCAGTCTCTAGGAGGACATTATTATAATATGGAATAAGAGGACTTTATAATAATAACAGTTGAAAAGTAAAAGCAACATGCATGAGAGATTTCATATCTTTTGAACACGATAGAGTGTCCAGTTATATAGAAATTTCTATTCCTTAAGTTTAACAAGATTTTTGCTTTAACCAAGTGCGTTGTCTATTACGTTTGAATCATCAACTTTTGTTTTGTTACAGGAACCTTATTTCGTATGAAGGCATAGTTTGTAGGATGACAAACTACATTAACTCAATAAATAATAACATGTTCCTGGCATATTGGATTTCAAAGTGATGTAGCCAACCCTTGAAGTTCTTAAATCCTGAAGATTTCTTCTCTGATGAGATGTATTTTCACGATAGAAATATTTATGACAAATATGAGTTGGTGATATTGTATCTGAATGTGCGTTGGCCTATATTGAATAGGATAATTTTGTCTTATGATATACGTGCCTGGTCTCCTTAAATGTAATAATACTTGATACTTTAAAAAGACTTGTTGCCAAGTAATGACAACAAGATAAGACATACATTTTCACTGAGAACATCCTACCATGCAATATTAGTAAGATAAAGATCCTGTCTATTTCAGCTTTTCTGCGCCCAATAATTTTTAGGCAATTTAAAGCAAAATATTCTTAGCAGTTATCATTCATTAAAATAGTTTGATAGCGAGACTTACAGTGCTTTGGTTAATTGTTTTTGGGAACATTAAAAACCCCTTGTTTACGATATTTGGTTGTTGAAAACATTGGTGAGCTTTTTGTAAGAATCGTTTTTACCACAAATTTATCAAGAAAAAGTTTTCAAGAAATATAAATTATACTGTCTGAAAAACCATGATAACATGTATTTGTGTCTTTGGGGAGCTAAATAGGCTTCTAATATTTTAATGTGATAAAATACAAAGCAGATACAGTGAACGGAAAAACACTATATTAAGCAGCTAATAGCAAATCATATTTGCTTTATCTTTATTCACAAAGATAGAACTATTGTCTCGTCTTTTCTTTTTTACGCACTCTATAAGTGTATACACATACTCAATTAAAAATATACTAACAAATATCTAAAATTTTCATCTCTTCTCAAAAATTGATCTACACAGTTCATGCTTATCAATGATTGAGTTATTTTTGGATCTATTTAGGTAACAAAGAAAAATATGAAATTTCAGAATTGGAAAATTAAAATGTGGTGTCACAATACAGACAATAATTCTCAATCTTAAAAAAAAGTTATTTATTCAATCAAAGTTACAGAACAAAATGCTTTAGTTATTTCCTAATATTAAATAAATCATTCTGAGACAAGCAAAGAAATAACTTATAGATACATACAGAATTATTTATAATAAAACAACAATTTTGTTGGTAGCAAAAGTACATACATAACCAAAATGTATTACAAAGTTTGGGTTACACTTGCAATACCATATGGAGTGGTAAATGGATGAAATGATAAAAATTGATGAAAAAAAGAAAGAAAAGATTAATACATACATGGAAGTTAAACCAAAATATTTTCATTATTTAATCTAAATGCTTTCAACAGGAAATTGATAATTATTTGGAAAAAAATTCCTCTATCTCTTTTTTAAAGAATTATGGAATTTAAAAAGGAAATATTTCCATTTCCATTCTATTTTAAAGTGATTTAAGGACTGATGAAAATTATTTTGGAATATATATGAAATTCACTATTTGTAATAGAGTTGTTTTAAAATAAATATATAAAATCTGTTAATGTAAATATATTGTAATAAGAAAATCGTAGAGAAAAAACGTATTCTCTTAAAATTAAAACACATTGCTTCAGATTCTGATGTTACATCTATACATGGATAACCAAAACACAATGCTGATGAATTAGAAGAATTGAAATTAATGGTCCAAAATAAAACATTAGTTGTATAATCCAAACATTAAACTAGATTACATGACAATTGCATGCAACGTTGAAATATATAATAAAAATTAAAACAAAAGAAATAAAGTTGATGAAAAAATGAATTCTAAGTTAACAGTAATTTAAATTTTATATGAAGTGAATAATTGATCCTTATATAGATGACATTTTATTGAGCTTCTAATATAGAACACCGCTTGAATGCAATAACCGAAGTTCAAAACAGGAATTTATTTTTATCAGCAATAAAATTACTACATTTCTATTTCTGAAGCTTATATTAAAATGTTATTTACAAAAATTGAACTTAATAATTTAAATTGTAAAAAAATATGCAAAATTTCAATAACTGTTATTTCTTAAATGTTTGAAGTAATGATTAATTATAAATTATTATAAAAAGTATGTTTTATTTTTGAAAAGAAACATTTACAATTATAGAGCTGACTACGTTTTTAAGTATCCCAAAGCAGCAAGAACAAAGCTCCAATTGAGATAAGAACATTTCAATAATTCTTCTAGAAACAAGGAAACATCTTGTAAGTGTCAAATGCATAATTTTCTTGAAAAATGATGAAGAATTCACTTACAGAAAAAAATGTTAACTGGATGAAAAAGTACGGATTTATTTTTTTTTTTTATTTTGAAACACACAAGAACTTTTTTCTTATTCTTCGATGTGTTATTCTTTTACTCAAAAATTCAGAGTGGCTTTCCTTCACTTACAGTGTTTCACATAAAATTAAGAAATATTTATAAAAACATTATAAGGTCAAAATGTTTTTAGATGTACTAAATTCTAATTAAATTTTAAATAATTTTTACGACTAAAACCATTTTTTTTTAAATTACTTTTATTTTATTCATATGAATTAAAATTTTCTTACTGACAATTTTAATGATATTAATAGATATGGATACAAATACTATGAATAGTTTGTAGTATTTCGAGTTTTGAAATCATGAAGAATTATCTTATTTTTTTACTATTTCTTAAGCGATAAGTTTCAAACAGTGATTATAAAAATATAAATTAATGTAGTATACTCTTATTGTAAAAAAAAACTGTCTTATTTATATAGCAAATGTCCACATTTAGAATCTATATAATTAAATAAATAAATATACAATTGGTTATTTAATTTCATTATTGTATGATTTAAACATGATTTAAACAAGTATTTGGTAATTTTGTTGGTGTTTGTGCCATAGATAAATTATTTATTAAATATACTTATAGGCCTTTCATGCAATATATATATAATAAGCATTTATTCTAGAAAATTAATTTTAATTTGACTCACAGGTAGCTACACATCTTTTCCTATGCTTTTAAATATTTATTATTTCATTTTTGAATTATTAATTCAATTTTTTTTCTCACTTATTCCCAAAAGTTAATTTACTAACTTGACACCAATGTTTTCTATTTTTCTTGTCAACAAAACAATGTTAACAAATAAAGAATTTAATTTTACTACTGCTAGGTCATTAATTATTAAATATTTTTGGCATTAGTGTTTTTGTTATTACTTCACTTGCACATTCTTGTAAGTCTTGTAAACAACTGAACTTCTTAATTTTATTTTTCCAAAAGAGGTAATTTACATGAGAATTAAAGAAAATATACAGGACAATTTTTTTATTTTAATATTATTAAGAATACATTTCATCTGAATTTTTTTATTTGCGAACTTTCATTTTTGAGTTTTTGCATTGATGACTCAAGAATTTAAATCCAAGTTCAAAACATTTATTAACTAAAATTATATTACTTATTTTAATTTATATTCACTCATTAGAAACCTGATGAAAAAACTAGTTTTTCTTGTTATTTCTAAATTTTCTAAATCCTACATTTTACATAGTTATATATTAAAATTAATAATAAGATACAAATAGGTTTTCAAATTATAAATTCTGCAGTGTACATAGAATTATCATGATTAATATTTGAAGCAATATTAGCTATATTTAAATATGACAGCAGCTCTGGTATTTATAAAGGCTTATAAAGGAAAAATTATTTTCTTCAAAATAACTTTTATAAAATTAAATAATTTAAATTACAATTTTGGAATTATAATCACATGCGCGAGATAATTATATTTCAAGAATTTCAGTTGAAATTGCTTTTTTTATTACGTTTAGTGTGGATTGGACTGACGTTGGAGAAATGTTTGCGCAAACATTTTCTCATTACATTTCACTAAATAACTAATAATTTTGAACAAGAATGTAAAAAAGTATTTTTTAATAAGTTTTTGTGAATAAATATAATAGTTATGTCTCTGCTTAATATTTAATACAAGAATTCTCAAACTTTTTTCTGTTGAGTCACTCGAAAAAATATCACTTTAGAAAATGTTTACTTGCCTACACTGTGTAAAATAGTTTATGATAATAATTTGGAAAATAAAATATAATGTATAATACAAAAAGAACAGGACTTTTTATAGGGGTTAGTTATAATAATTTTTATAATAAGGATATTCTCTCTCTTTTAATGACAAATTTGAGCTTTATGATTTTTTAAATTATTTCATTTATATTTGGTCGTAGAAATGACAAGGTTTCTCTCAAATTGTCTTTTACATTTAATAATATATATAATCGATATTTTTTTCATTATTGATAAATAATGAAAATCCCAATTCACGCAAATAGTTTATAGAAAATAGTAATTTATGACACTGGAAACACATGAAATTTCTTCAACTGGGGCGGATATTTCACTTTATGAAAAGTGTCACAAATCTATGATAAAAACAGTTTTTAACTGCAAATAATATTCTTAAAACTGTAAAAATATGTTTTATTTTACAGTCTATTTTACTTTTATTTAAATAACCTTTACTCGTAATAAAAAATTAACTTTAGTTGTAAAAAATATTACATATTTTATAAACATTTTTAAAATTTGGGGGCGCACTTTAAGAATTAGACGCCACACAAAAATGTCTTGGAACAGGGGCTTAGAATAATTGATCTAATATATGCTCTTATTTATATATATATTTTTAAAAGACTTAAAAATAAGTTTTGCACATTAGCAATATTAAATGTTATTCAAATTTTACTGCAAACAATAACTTTTCTATAAAGCATCTCTATAACATATGCAAGTATTTAATGAAAATTTATCAAGAAATATTCTAAATTACAAAAACAAAATTTGAATTTAACTCTCGAGCAATTATTTTGATTCAATACTGCTACAAAAATAACCAGAAAAACCTAATTCATTTAGTATGGGTTGCAAATTGTGCACACTGAGGAGAGGGGTGCTTCAGTAGCTCTTTCTCTTTATAAATAGTTTTGAAAAGCTTAAGATGTGGTGGCAGGCTATATGGATTGTAACTATTTCCGGAAGATTGGCGTACCTCAAGATGCCTTTATTTGTATAAATAGTCTATTAGTTTATAAAATATTGAGATTGCGAATTGTGGTTATTTCACTGCCTAAGGAAATCCTACACTGAAGTCTCAGCTTAAATATGTGATTGAAAAAAATGCTATGCAGAAATAAATATCTCCCAAGAAAATTTATGGAATAATAAGAACATAAGTATTTCGGTATACCAACATTAACCAATAAAATCCGTTTAAGCTCTTTGTAACGTAACTCCGAAAAAAATCCTTAATATTAATCAAAACTTCATACAGTTTAATCACTTGAAATATTCAAAAGGATAAAATCCTGTACTGAAAAGAATATTTTAGAAACTAACAAGGATATAATAAATAAAATTTCTTGCTTGTTGCTGCTTTTATTTGATTTTAAAATCCTAACTTAAAATACATTTTAAACTTGCTAACTTAATCTTAAAATTAACTAAATATTTGGTAAGCAATAATTTTGTCTACATTATATTGCATTAAGCTTCTATATTTTATCAGTGAAATATTATACAATTTTTAGTATTTTCCTCTTATCACATAGATTTTAATTGAATTATTAGTAACTTACATTGAGATAAATTTAGTAAATAACTTGATAAGAGTTGAAACTTATGAAGGTTGGAATGTGATTCAAATAATCTTGAGTTAATATTCATTAAAAAATAATGTTTTGGCTTTTTCTTAATTACAATGTATTTATAATTAACCTCTTGGAACAATTCGTATTATGGTGACTCAACGCAGATTTCCTCAAAAACACTTGAATTCGCAAAGCAAAATCGGGAAGTGGAACTAAAAACGTTTCTATCAAATTTCTGTGTCAATAATATTTTTTCATAAAATGTTCCCAACCAATCGGCACACTTTGTAGGCTCGCTTCATATATTTTCTTGGTGAGATTGCCTTCTGGTAAATTCAAATATCAAACATTCAAAGTGTGAATACACGCTGATATTGAAACATTAATAAACAAAGATTTTACTGCAATAAAAATTATTTCAAATATTCTACACTTAATTAAATAAATTTAAAATTTCTATTCAATCATTGTTAGTTAAGTTATAAAAACGTTCCCAATATTTTACAGAATTTTATTAATTATTA
>JAPDSC010128902.1:34237-45269 GCA_026290005.1 Latrodectus geometricus
ATAGAAAAGATTTTCTATATCATTGACTGTTTTAAGAAATTCTTCTTCTTCTTCTTTAATTCTCTTCAGTTTTCATAGTAACTTTATTATAACTATATTTGCAGAAAGCACTTACTTTTTCCTGTTATTACTGTTGCATATTTTTGTGTTTTCTTCGTAATACTTTATAAATTTCTTCATTCATTTTCAATATATCACTGGTATATTATATACCATTTTACACTTCTATTAATAAACAAGGAGTTCACTTAGAACCCCCCACTCTGATACTATTTATCTAAAATTCATTGGAAGTCAGTGTCAAAATAGAGTATTTTTTAAGATTTTTAACTAAGTTAACGTTTTAAGAATAATTCACGTTGGAAATGAAAGTAAAGATGATACTATTTTGTACATTTTACATTTGTTCATTTCCATTAAATGTAAATACGTTTTGTTGTCACAAAAAAATTCATTAGCATATTTGCATTTAATTTAATTATGGAGACTTAAATTTTGATGAGAAACTATTAGCAATTAATTCATTTAAGTTGAAAAGGGATTATTAATTACGAAATAAACATTTTATTTATTATTTCACTAACATTATAAAGTTGTTTTTATAATTATTTATTCTTAATAGTTTAAAATATTTCAGATTATAATTTCAAGAATAAATTAGATTTATTTACAAATTTAGAAAAACGTTTTACAAGCATTTTTGCTAGGTTTAAGATATAATTAAAAATGATTTTTTTACAACGTTCGCTTATGTTATAGAGATTAAATTATCTTACGTAATACTCCTTATTTGTTGTAGCAAGAAAACTCCATATTTATTGTAGTAATAAAAACAATTAATGTAAATATAAGAATATTTTTACAACACAACACTGCTTTAAGATTAAGAAATTCTGCAAACAATTTTAAAGTAATTAAATAATTAACTCCTCTTATATATAATTACAAGTTAATGATAAAAAAATATTGTTGTTTGTTGTTACAAGTGAATGATAAAAAAATGAAAAAGCTAGTTCTGAGAATTTTTCAAGTTGTCCATACTCACACACTTTTTTTGTTTTGTCATATTTCTATTTTTACATTTAAAGTGTTCTCAAATTAAATATAATAACACAAAGTTCCAATCAAAGAAGATAAGAAATCATCGAAAATTCACATCTAGATAGACAAAAATCGCAAAATATGTCATTTAGACGTGATGCAGGCTTTTGAACACTCAGAAAAGATAAAAATAACCCAATTGTTTATACAGAATTGTATAGATCACCCATAAATCTTTCTATGTCGAACACTTTACTAGCTAAGTATATGTGATGAAAAATATTTTTTAGAGTCATTTCTAAACAGAATTCTAAATAAGAAACTTAAATATGGAAATGAGAAACATGAAAATTAATAATAGAAAAGGAAAAAGAGAAACATTTTTGTAATATGAAGGTAAAAACACAAACATAACTACATTGATGTTTGATAGAGAAAACAGTATTCCATACCAATGTTTTTATGTTATTTATAAAATACTTTTTTATTATTTAGTCACATAAATGAAAAAAAATTATATTTGGTAGAAAATATTTATTTTCAAGAGCTAAAGAATAAATAATATAATAAAAGCACAATTTCCTAATCGAATTCATTTACAAGCGCTTTTCGAAAACTTCCGAAAAAAAACTTCTTTCCTATGTTTGATAACTTAATCAATTGATTAGTAAGTTACAATTAATTATAAATATTTTAAAATATTCTGAAACTATTATGTAATAGTTAATCAAATAAAATGATTACTACTAATTCAAAATATGTTTAAACATTAATTACTTAAGATCAAGTGAAAAGAATTGTATGTTAAATAATATTCATATGGAACAATACAAGAGATTTGGTTACACATTTACGAGAAGAATATTTATTTCCGCATCTCAAATAGTTTAATATTTGATGTACAAATTGATACATACACACGCACAGACGTGCATATACTAAACATTATAAAAAAGATATTAAAATTATGCATTCTTGTATTAAAATTATGCATTCACAGGATTAAAGAAACTTTGATTATGTCTTTATGGTATTACAGTCCCCTAGTCTTTGACTTATTGCCAAAGTTGTTCAGGTTTAGAAGCCTGTGATGTCTACCAACCAATAAGTGTGCAAGCATGGACCACAGGTTTTTGATTGGCATTATATCAGGAAAACTAAATGCCGGAGAAACAATTCAATTTAATACATACATACATATACATATATATATATATATATATATATATATATATACACATATATATATATCACAAGATCAAGATAACAGTTCAGGATTTAGCATTTGTAAGGAATTTTTTGCCAGTATTTATCTATGATTGTTTTATCAATATTACTAAATATGTATATTACATCGATAGTAAAATAAAATTAATAAGCAAAAATTTAATAGAAATAAAAAAAATTATGAATCATTGGGAATTTTCTTACGTTATTTTGAGTAAAATGATAGAGTTAATGAAGTCAATTTCTTTGGGAAGCAGGAATGCCTAAACCAAGGTTTCACTTTTCAATTAACACTAGCAGTAATATGTCATTAAAACTTTGAAATTGAAAAATAGATAAAAAAAATTTACTATCAAATATGCCATCTAAAATGTTTGAGTTTCATGCATAGAGAGAAGACTTACTCCCATTGTTCTTATTCCCTCTCTGCCAGTGCTGGCCACCTTCTTAATTGTCTTGGCAACTCTTGGAAGCAGCTATGGGATGGGCAGTCTCTGATCTATAGGGATATGGCGCGTCAGAACCTATTGTACCTGGTGTAGGCTTTCCTACACCAGGGGTATAAATAAATACCCACAGCACTTCCAAATACACAATATATTTTCCAATTCTTGCATTGAGAATTAAAAAAATTAAAACTAAACATTTTTATTAATTAAATATTATTTTCTAGGGTTGATCTAGATGATATATTAACAATACTTTATTTATTACAGGTTAATATATTTGATGTATTTACCATATTTTCACTTTAAATTGCACATTTTATAAACGAACCATAAAAACAATTTTTTTTATAATTTTTTTCTTGTATGTATTATCTTCCAATGCAATTAGCTATCACAAAATTGAATGCAGATATTTCTAATAAACACTGTTATATATGTTATATAATTACTTATATTATACTACTACTGTCGAAAGAACCATGTGATCTCATTAAAATGAATCACAAATCATTATGCACTATTTCCCATTTCCCGATCTGCTCCCATCTCTGGAATTCCCTTCATTCCAGCAATGACTGAATCCAGAAGGGGAAGTTTGAGGGGTTGCATTTCGCTTTTCCACTATAAATTAATTATTGAACATATCTGTGAACCACTGTAATTATTATCGCTATCTAAGTAAAATAAGTCTCATTATTAATAGAAAGTGGATACCACCATAAATCATCTGTATTGGAATTGTTCAATGTCCTTCTGTCCCTCAAAATATTACGCTTCTAATTATCTGTCGAATATTGAATTTGAAGTAACTAATTAGTGTATTACTTAATTCTAAATAGTTATTTATTGGAACATTATTCTGAAATTTTTCATATTTCTATTATTGACAATATTTACGTAGAAATTTTTAGCTAAGAAAGTACTCGTATACATATTTGTTAAAATGTTTTCAAAATTTGATATTCAATTTATTCAGCTTATCAAAATATTTTAATATTTATTTAATATTAATACCATATAGGAAAAAGTATTCCATGCATATATTATTTTTATATTTTTGTGTCTTATTAATTAAATGTATTATTTATTTGATATTAAAACACAACAATATTTTTAATTTTTAATGATGAAAAATCAATAATTTTCAAAACATCATATCATTAGTAAAAAATAAATACTTATCGATTTATTTCTTAAAAAAAATAATTTTTTTTTTTAATTTTAAAGGTGAGAAATTTTTTAACCAGCTTTTATTATAATATATTTATCATTATTAGTGACTAATTGTATATAAAGATATATTTACTTTGATACACATATAAACTTACAGGAAAATTTTCATTCAATGCAAATTTTTATTTAAAGAAAATCCAATATTTACCTTAAAATAGCTATATTATATATTTAAATTCTCAAAATATTTTTTCTTATATCAGAAATTATATTTTAAAATTTCATAATCTCATATTTAAGATCGTAAATTATTTGTTTATGCTAAGTAATATATTTCCTAAAAAATTGACTGGTGAGTTAGTAACAATTATTATATTATAGTTTTGTTTTGTTTATAAATAATACCTACTTGTCTTACGTCGAAACTGTTTTAAATTAAGTGTTTACTGAAACTGTGTTTCCTTTCAAATAGATTTTTTTCTATAGAATCATAAGTAATACTAGGTCAGCGCCACGAAATTCAAAAATTTCAATCCAATGTAATTTCCTACCTATGTGCTAAAATCATTTCCATATTAAATATCCTAAAAAGTGCTTACATCTTATATTTTAAATTTTTATTGCATTTGAAATTCATGGGATTTCAAAGTCAAAATAAGTGAACGCAAAATTAAATACAGAAAAAACTCAAAATTGTAAGGTAAATTTAAAATATTAAAATAAATTTACATTGATGGATAAATTAAAAATTCCTTTCATTTTGGTTGATGAGTAAAAACATCAATAAAAAATTGATTCCTGAATTTTTTTAATGCTTTTATTTTGAGATTGCTTTTATCTTATGAGTAAATTTCAGAATAATAACTAATTATCAAACATTATTTTATTACATTTAAATTTAAATACCGGTTTCGATATTGTAAAATAAAAAAAATCTCATTTAGCATTATATTTTTATAATATTGGTAAAGAATATTATTAAATTTCTAAAAATTTCTATCAGATAATGAAATTATGAAATGATTAGAAAGAATTAATATTTGTAATTTTTTGCATTTTTACGTAAATAATAAACATTTTTTTTTGTTATTTAGGATACAAATTGATGAACTCTATCAATTAATTTTTACCCAAAAACGTTATTATTTTAATGGTCTACCACTTATTACTTTTACAATGGAGGAAAAATTACGAATTCTAGATTTCAATTAACAGAAACTTAAAGCGTTACTTGTAAATAAATATATGAAATATCAAAGTTAATATGTAATTATAATTAATATATAAATGTATTACATAATAAAGATATTTAACACAATATACTATCGAAATATTAACAATAAATGAGCACAAAATTATCGACCTATAAATACAAACATATCAAATTAAGCACAAAAATATCGACATATAAGTACAAACATATCGAATAATGATTGTATTTCAAAAATAAATACCATATATTAGCTGGTATAATGAAAATTGTAAAATTAAATAAGTGTATATATATTTGTGTTTATTTTTTCATATTTTAATATAAGTTATATAATTAAAAATATATTTAAGTAATTATATTTTGTAATAAAGAGATTAAATATAATTGTAATAAAAACATTCTTTAAATACATTAGTTCTAAAACATTTGGTAGAAGATATAATTAAAGCATACAAATTACAGATATTCAGGTTTTCTTATTCATTAGAAATATTATTTTGAAAATGATAAATGAAAAAGTATTTTACTCATACGATGTATTATTTGAAGCTATTTATAATACTTCAGTTGTTTATTTAATACATATTTTTAGTATAACGACTAATGTTTTATCAAGGAAATGAATAATGTCTTATGTTGATCAAACAATGAAACACTGGCTTATGAATTTACTTACAGAAACATGACAACATTACCTAAACCTATGTTTTTGACTCAGAAATTTTTGTAGCGCAAATCTTTGCGTTTATTGCATATTTCAATAATTAGTTATCTCTCTCTCTCCATTTGTATTATTTATATCTTTTATATCTTTATATTTTATTTTTATTATTTTATCTTATTATTTATATCTTATTTTTAATCATCTACATATTTTCTTTATCAATTTGGAATTCTATGTCTATATAAAAATTTAAATTTTTTTTAAAATAAATCCTTTAATTTTTAATTTATAACTAATTTCCGATTTATTTTTAAATTTGTTTTGATTTATTTTTATGTAGAACATTTATTTCATTTCTTAAGGTTTAGAAATAAGTCTGAATTTTTTAATACACTTACCTGTATGCTAATCCTGTAATTCGCAAATTCATACATTAACTTCACAAATCTGATACCAATCAAATAATGTAGTTTTATTTTATTAAAATTTAGTAATACTGTCCATTACAAACTCCGTATATTTTAATGGTTATAAAAAATACGTAAATCCTTATATTTGGAAGTTAGTCTAAATAAGTTAAAATATTCAAATCAAAATGCGGCATGAAACACAAAATGTTTTTACTGCTCAACATGTAATAACAAAAATTATCTTTGAACTTTTTTGCTAAGGTTATTTATTTTCTACTGTAAGGAAAATTTAATTCTAAAAATAAAAAAAAATAAAATTTATTAAACTAGTGCAACAATATAAATTGGTACAATTCTTGTAATTAATATTATTTTGTTCTTCCTTTGAAAAGAATATTTAAATTATCGAAAATTTGAAAAAAAGAATCTAGAAAGATAACAATTGTGAAAGTATTAGAAATCCACCAGTCACAAAATTCCATAGACAGTAATTATATCAAAATGAGGTTCTCAGAAATGTGTGTGAGTGTAAGGAACATTATATTGATATTCCTTCCAAATTATATTATCATTATCACCTTGCTAACAAAAGTGATTCAGTTGTTTAAGTGCGAAATATATTAAAAAAAGGTTTAGCTTTATGCTTTCATGTGATACAACAAAAACTAAAGTGACAAGCAATCTTTCAACAATGTGATTGAAGCCAAACCGATGAAAAAATGTTTGAAACTCATATATTAGGAATATTTTTTTATCATGGTTAGGTTAACCTATTAAATTCCCAAAATAGAACACAAGTGTGCGGGCGAATTCATTGAGTTTGATAAAGTACAAATTCTAAATTTTAAAGCATCTAATTCTGTTACATTTGAAGACTTTACAATTAATGTGTATTTTTAGATAAATCTTAAAATCATTTTCTCTATCAAATAAACTCTATTACAAGCAAAACTTCAATTACTTAGCTCAAATGAAAGTGCGAATTTTCTTTAAGAACTCCTTAAGAGTATAAATTAGTTCATACGGAAATTTCCAAGTAGCTTTTCAATAGAGAGACTCAAGTTAACACATCGAAGAGGTTATTAATAATATGAATGATATTCCAGTAACTGCACTTTGGATAAAAATCTCATTCATTTAATTTGTAAATGATAAGGAACATCTTTTAGAAGTAAACTGAATAATCTTGTTTCTTCAAATAAAGATAAACCATCACCTCTTGGAAAGGAAATTCTAAAATTCATGGTGACCAAGTCTAATAAGGTTCCATTCATGAGCAGATAGTAAACAGTTTGATTTTTTGAGAAAACCGCATTAGCATGTTTTCTAGGTATGAAATCTATTATAAAATGCTTAGCAAGTTTACCAGTTTAATATTAGTTTAGAACTTTGATCTAATCAAAAAAAAATACTTGCCAGTTGCTCAATGTGAAACTTTGTTTCATTTTGATACCTTTTTAGGAGAAATATTTTCAAACTACCAACAAAATTGTAAAAAAGCATCGTTAAATAGTATAGGTTACTTAGACAATATCTTTATAATGTTTTTCAAATGTGCATTAAATCACTCAAAATGTCACTTTATTTAAAAAAATGGCATACTTAAGTCATTTAACAATACATGGAAATGAAACATGGAAAATATTTGGAGTAAATAAAAACCTATACCAAAAAAGTGAAACAAATACAAACATGTTCTGCAGATGTATAATTGATATCGTCGAATTATTTTTTCATTTTCTGGAAGTTATTGGTCATTGATCTGTCTCTCTAATAGTGCCCTGTGAAAAAACAATAGAATAGTTTTGAAATTCTAAAATGATGCCTAAGTTTGCCATGTCTGCTAAAATTAACGAAATAAAATAATTTTTTGTATTAAACTAAACACAACTATTTATACTGTAGGACAAATTTGTATTTTAAAAAAAAGTTTCCTAAAAAATTTTAAATTTAAGTTTCCTATTGAATTAATTGAATCTAAAAATTTTCCACAATTGAGAAAGTTTTCAGAAATAAATTATGTTAACAATCAGTTATAAGATCAAAATTGCTTTGTAAATATGAAAGAAAATTGTTCAAACAAGGTTTTTTTCAGTTAATGAGGGTTACAAAACTCAAACTACATCTTCTAAATACGTGGAAGTTATTTTGCAGCCAGGAAGATGGACAGCAAACTTCCACTTCTGTTGTATCCATTTCACATCATTGTTTACAAATGATGGCGGTATATATGGCTGATGTCTTGACATCTGACTTTTTGATTACAGATGATGATTTAATGATCACGGAAGAACAATTATAACATATGAAGAATAAATCAAACAAATTTTTTTGAGACTGCAGTCAAACTAATCTTGATGTTTTATCCAATGAGCATTACATGATATAGCTGTAATTTTTTTACTTTTACATTTATCGTAAAAAACAATTAAATTCTTATTCTTAATTTTAATTACATTCTTACAAAATTTAAAATCTCTCCACAGTTGTTTTTTCTAATTTTTTTCTTCTCGTTTTTATATGGAAAATGTTTTTCGTCTATTTATTACATTTTTTTTCTCAGCCATTACTTTTATTTGGTCTTATGATTAAATTATTGATCCGTTTCATCAGTTTAATTCCTACTGATTACTTAGTTAAAAGTTCATCTTTCAACATTGATTTTATTTCTTTTTCAGAGAGATCAACATATTTATCACAAACTAAAACAATTCATTAATTAACTAAAAATAAAACAACTATATCAATTGAAAACAGGAAAAATAATAAAATATATATGACCGAACAATATATGTATTTTATTGAGTTATATATGCCTGACGACGTCTCTTTTCATGTGGTTTATTCAGTTTACTTAGTCAGATAATTTCTCTTGTGATGTATTTATTTGGTTTGGCAGAAATATTTGATAAAACGTCATTAAATCCATGATAATAAAGCAAATAAAAAGTCTGAGTTAATCAACTTATGACATTTAGTAAATGTCAAAGTGAGCTAACTTATGGGGAATTTGAAGATGTAGTAGAAATAAAATGGTATGTATTTAGTTTTAACGAGTTTAAACATAGATTTCAAATAATAGAAAAAGTTTAAAAGGAAAATTTTTATTGAATTTCCTATATTTTGTCTATTTATAACTATATAAATATATATATATATATAAAGAAACCAGTACATAATATTTGATTACAATTAATATTAATTCATTAGTTATAAATAGTATTTATAGTAATATATCTTAACACGCCGTTGATTGGTTTCAATATTAACAACATATTAACTCATTAATTTCGCAAGTTTATGAATTATTATTTTTATATATTATACTCGTTTACATTGTATTGAAAACTAAATATGTTAAGAACTCAAAAAATAAAAAAAATAAAAAAAATATTTAATGATGCTTATTTCTTTTATAGTTAATGATAAATTAAATTATTATCTTATTTCTTTCATGATAAATAGGATATTATAATATAAACTATACTTTACATTATATTATTTTAACATCTTTATTCAATTCACATAGAAAGGATGTATATCCTAACTGCATTTTTAAATATATATCAAAGTGCTGGCAATAATTTTTATTCCAATTGCACTATGTGAAATAAAAAAATTCTCTTTTAAAATGCACTACTCTAAAAAAATGTTTTCCCGTCATGAAATAAACTAAAGTAACTTGATTCTGCTAATGATATTATATTGAGAGAATGGTTATTAGGATTCTTGATAGAGGGTAAAACTATTCCTTAAAGCTGAAAAAAAAAACCTAAAATAACATCAAAATGATAAAAAATATGTAAAATTAATTTTCTTTCTGACAAAAAGAATTTTATCAATATATTTCATCAATATAGAAACCACATTTAACTTCAGCAAATTACATTTGATATTTATTTTACTATGTACGGAATAGTTAAAGAAAGTATAGTCTGAACATCATAATATACTTTAAAAAGCAGAGACTTTGAAGAATTAATTTTCTTAACTACAGAGCACCGAAGTAAAATTATTTTGTGTTACGTATTTTTAATGTGGTTCTATTAATCTTATTTCTTTCAAATTTCTCAAAAATACATAGTTAAGTTTAAAAGTGATAAAAATTTCTTGCGAAAAACCGCATTGAACTAAAAATGATTTCTAAGAATGCAAAAGATAAAATTTCAATTCAATTAAAAGATAAAGAAATCTGATACTTATTCTGATTTATACATTTTCGTTTGAAAGAATATAGTATCTCTTGGAAAATGAATAAGAAATCATTAATCAGAAAGTTTGAATAAAACTAATGTTTGTGTTCATATTTCCAGTTAAAGTAAATATTTACTTAATTTTATGTATGAAAATTCTTAAAGTGTTTCTATAAAAATGACCCTAATTTGAATAATTGTTTCTTTGTTTGTTTTAGTAATGATTTTTTTAAACATCTTATAAATAAAAGAAATTACATTGTTCTATCTTTATTTTTGTTTTTTTCAGTATATTCTTCTTTAAAATATTTATCATTATTTCAAGTAATTCACTTAAATATAAATTTCAGCTAATATATATCTTAAATATCAGATTTAAGCAGATATTTAAATAAAATATATATATATATATATATATATATATATATATATAAATATATATAAATAAATTAAAATATTTTAAAATGAATTTTAGTAAAATAATTATTAAAATTCATTAGTATATAAGTAAATTCCATTACTTAGAATATATAAAATACTTAATCATTGAAAAAGTATGTAACATAATGGACTCAAATATTTGAACAGTAGTAAAATTCATTTTTTTTAGAACTAAGACAGTCATTAGAGCATTTCATAATCATAAGAATCATAAGTCATCA
>JAPDSC010128907.1:0-17799 GCA_026290005.1 Latrodectus geometricus
TAAAATTTTACCATAAAATTGTCCGAGCTAATATAAGAAAATTTTCTCTTTGTTTTAACGAAGTAGCTTATATGAGTCTTAAAATATACTTCTGGGCCAATTTAAGAGTAAATGAAGAGATTCGATTTCAATAACTAATAGGATATTTTTTGTTTTCTTATTAATAAAAATATGAATAGCAGTTTCAGTATTTTAATAATTCTAAAAATTCCTTATGAATTTATTATTTTTCGATTTTATTTGCATTTACAAATAAAATTTGATTTTCTAGTTCAAGGTTGCGATGGCCCGGTTGGTTAAGAAGTTCGTTATTCTTTATCAGAAGATAGTGTATTTGAATCCCAACCCAACTGAAGATCCGTCGAGACTGCAAATAGTGGCCGGGGCCACGTTAAATAAGTCATAGACGCTGTGCCCTCCATATGAAATGATACCTCTGTAACTGGTATGGCAAGTTTGGAGTCTTCTGCTTGGTCTCGACATTTAAATTACGAAAACCCACTTTCGAGGTTACGATGGCACACTAATTGAGTTCCCCGCTATAAAAGCTGCCGCCACTTCCGTTCCTTGTAGTGCTGCAAAGGGGAATTACTAGTAGCCGGGAATTATCTAAAAGACATTTTTTAGTTCATTTATAATTAAATGTTGTTATATTCTTGCATTGTATATAATCAAATTATTGGGCAGTTATATACTTTGAATAAATGGAGACATAAATGTTGATTTGTGTTGATAGGGATGTAGAAAAATTTCTTTTGCTTTATTTATTGAAAGGGAAATTGTTATCATTTAATTTTGTGTAATATTTTGAAATATAATTCTTACTTTTTACTTGCATTAAAATCACTGTAAATGATAGAAGTATATAAAAATTGAATAATGTTTTTGATGTCCAGTGTCTATTTCTATTGTCATTAGGTACTCATACTGTACTTTTCCATTTTCAAAAATTAAAAAAAAGTAGAAAAATACTTTTAAAGCTATTCAAATTAGCAAAGGGTTTTTCCACGAAAAAGGTGGAATACATGGAATCATAAGATTTTTATGTTGTGTTCATAGTCCAAAAACAGGTACAGTAAGAAAAATATAATTACGGTCATACGTTAAAATGTAATATAGTTACACAAAACCTTTAGCTATTTTCTTAAATTAGCGTCCTTTTTCTTATCCAAAAATAGGAATTATATGAATTAAAAAGAAACATATCAATAAGTCAGTTGTTGTTGTCGTGTGCCAGCCAGGCTGGCAATATGGGGTGCGCTGCTCCACTTTTTTAAATCTCCTTAAGTCAGTTTAATCACTTTTATTATTTTAATAATATTTCATTTTTACTTTTCCTTAATTTTTTCAATATAATTAACTTTTGATACAATATAAATTCAAAATAATTTATATTACTGAAACTTTTAATGAATTCACAGACTTATATTTATCATATAAATTAAATATTTCAATTAATTACATTTCACAACAGACCAAATTTATTCAAGGAAATTAAAATAAGAAGTTTGTATTGTGCAGGTAAATATTTTTTTGACACGTTGGCACAGAAAGAAAATTTCTTTAAATTCAACTAACAGGCTTGAGGAACTGTAAGAAACAATATTTTAAAATTTTTACAAAAATATGCATAATAATTTAAATTTACTGGTTACTCTATGATCATATTTTGAATACCAGGACTAATTCAACAGGATAAGGTAAGAATGAATGAACTCATAAAAATATTTCATTGAAGGTCACAGTATTAACTAATTATATTATTTATGATATCAAAACAGCATTTACTATAATAAAATACTTTAAAAATGCATTGCTTTGTTTCAACAGAATTTGTAACAATAAAAGAAATAAAGATTGGGCATGAATAACATCAGACACTTAAAAATAACAACTGTATTTTTAATTGGCAGAAATATTAATTAAATGTATTAACAATATTATACAAACAATCGTCCTAACAATATAGCATATTTATCAGACGTCAAAACAATTTTTTTTATATAAGTAGTAACTTCAATAACATTTTGACTATATTTAGAAAATAAGATATTTAAATCAACCATTTTACTATTGTTAAACTTTGTCTAGCGATGTTATTGACAGAAATATTTCTTGCTATTTATTTACATTTTATCTTTCTGTATATACAGTTGCTTTTCTTATTGTTTTTGCGTTTGAAATTTGAGAAAAAGAGCAATATAAATAATAAAAATTTAAACTATCAAAAGACGAAACGAAAGTATTAGAATTGATTATAAAAACGCTATGAATAGTGCGATGGTTTAAACCGATTAAAAGGAGTCAAATGGTCTGGAATAAAAATCAATATTTGAAATTCGAAAGCACAGACTTCTTTTATACCGATATAACTGCTATTTTTTCCCCCTCGTTTAGTATTGGGATCCAAAATAATAAAATAAAAGTTTAAAGGGATCGTGGACAAATATAGCGATGCATCTCTACAATGTACAAGTAATGTAGTAATCTAGTGTATATATATATATATATATATATATATATATATAATAGATAAAACATTTTTATTGGAGGACAGGTAATTTTGAACTCATTGGAACAGGACATTTAAATAAAAGTAGTTTTCTCGGAGATTTTTCACGTAAATCAAAACTAATTCCAACTTTTATTTATTTTTATATTATTTGAGTTTCAAAATCTGGATATTTATGATTAATCGTCTTTTATATAATAACGTCTTAATTTTTAAAAATTTGAGTCTAATGTTAGTAAATTATTTCATTTTTACCATCTTTTATTTGTCATATAATAGAAATTTTTGTTCCAACTGACAACAGAATAATTTTAATAACCCTTTAAAATGTACTTTATTTTTTTATAGATAACAGTTAGCTGTAGAAATAATTTTTTTATTTTTTTTCTCTAAAAATAGTTAATGTTCTTTTGATGTATTAAGCTGGATCAAATAATGTTGAAGCTTGTCAAAACTGCCTAAATAAGTTTTAATCTCATCAGTAAAACTCGTAAAACTTGTTATGTTTTGAAATATAAGTAACTTGATAAACACTATGCTGTCACATTTTTAGTTCAACTAGTAAGATTTTTAGCTCAATTTGAAATATGTTTTCATATTTGGAATATAAAAATATATTGCTTACTTTATTGTGTATATTGCACTGTTAAGTGGTTTATAAAAGCAAATTCAGCTTGAGATTAAATTGTCAAACTGTTAAAGCATATTCTTAAATTTTAGGAATAAATTACGTTAGTCTGAAATTAAGAAACTCCTTGGATTTCTATGCTACATTCTTATTCTTATTTAACTTTAAGTTTTATCTAATAATATTTTTGCGGAAAGATAAAATAATATGAGGGAAACTCAGTTTAAACAATTTTAATTCAATTGCCTGCTTATTTCATGCAGTGATAATGTATTCAATTGCTCTTCGATTAACATTTAATAATATATATTAACTTTATAAAATAAATTTGATGTAAATTGTATTAATTAAAATATTCCTTTAAATAAAAAAATTAAAGTTTGAAATTTATTTGCAAAATCAGACAGTTTACTTTATTTTTACACCGAGTAGGAACTGCTTAAACGTTCAAGATAAAGAAAACCAAAGTAGATAAAACATAAAAACTCTAATTTATTAGAAAAATGCATGAATTCGAATGCCGTCAATATCAAGAAGTTTAAAACTTGTAATGATGTATTGTAATTGTGAGGTTATTTCACAAGTACAATCCCACTTAGAACATCAATTGATCCATAAACTATAGTCAGTGCAACGGTCCATTTACAATCACAAAATATTTTCAGAATCACTCAAAGAAAATACTTTATATTTTTAAATTGTCGTTAAGAGAGTGAAGAATTTGACCCCCTAAATTGAAGTTATAACTTTTTTTATTACATTTTTGAATACGGAAAACTAAGTTTTCATTAATAATTTTCTATCAGCTAGCATTATTCAAATTTCTTTTGAGAAGTATATATATTCTTTTCTTTTGAGAAGTATATATATTCTTCCTCATCTTTTAACAAGAATAATATTGAAGCGCAACATTTCTCTGGGTAAAGTTACAAACATAAAGATCTTTATTCCAGATGTAGAAATTAGAAGCACATCGAAAATTCCAAAATCAATTACAGTCAGATGAATAATTGCTTGTTTAGTTATATGAGCGAATGTTTAAGCTTATATGACTTTATTTACTTTAAATTAGATTCTCAAGTTTTTAACTTGAAATCTTATTCCTCGAAAATCCTGAGTACATTATTAATGATGAAATCAATATGATATAATTCATGCTGTAAACTTTAATTTTAGCTAAAACTGAAAAAAGTAATCATTCACACTCATATAGAGATAATGCTTTATTTAAAAGTTAGTGATAAAAATGCATTTCAAAGTCTGAAATTCAGTCTATAAAATAAGGAGTTGGTATCAGAACTGTTAGTTATTTAACTTTCAGTTAGTTCAGTTTGTGCGTTCTATTCACCCTTAAGATGAGGATTTTTGTAATGAGGTGCAATTCATTTTGAATTATAAATATCGCTCAAATTTTTATTAGTATATAAAAGAGAAATATAAAGAAATCGAAATTTTTTTAAAATAAACATGATATAGAGTTGGTTCAAGATATAATTTCTTAAAAGAAATCCCTTCTTTAATGCAATACATTTTTTGAACACTGCTTTAGTTATTAATAACTTTTAAAACTATAAGAAATCATGAGTGAAAAAATATATGACGAAATTTGGTAATTAATGACTTTCATAACTTAAAAACACATGAAAGAAGCATAACTTCTTCTGTAAAACCTGTTTTTTAATTTAATATTTTTAACAAAGGTTAAATTGCAGTTTACTGCAAATAAGGATAGGGAACATTTCTCGGAAAAAAGAACTTCAACTTTCGTACAGTCCCCAGGAGATATCACATACAGACAGTAGAAGCCGAGATATTCCAGGCCTCATTACCACCATTCTTTTGATGCGTCCGCCAGGCCTTTTTTCCACGTGACCACAGCGTCACTAAGAAAAGTAGTTCTGCCAGACAGATAAGAACTAGTAGAGAAGGAAGGATGGAGGCAAAGGAAGAAGGAAAAGAGTGCGAAAAAAGAACTAGGAAAATCTAAAAAAGGAGAGAGAAAAAAATGTGGAAAAAAGTGGTTGGTAGAAATAACGAAGGATGCAGTGTAGTTTTCGAATTGAGTTGGAAAAAAATTTTTTTCTCCCATTAACTTTACCAACATTGGCAGCTGTCGCAAGAAACTGAATTTTATGTCAATGTGAAAATCCATTAGATAAATATCAGGTGACGCAACGCTTAAATAAATAAAAGAAAGACTATTGTTTATATAATTTTATAAAATATACAATTTAAATCAAGGTTTGGAATCAATAAATGGAATATTATTCCATTATGAAAATACTTTTTCTCACTTAAAAAATGAAATAAATTGCTTAGAATATAGTTTTATAAGATTTAACCATCTATATATATTTATTCTCTTTATTTGATAAATGTATTGTACAACCTGTCACAAAAGTATAGACAATGACATATAATTGCTTTAGTTAAAGTTATTTTTAATGTATAAAAATATTTCACTCTGTGTAAAGTAGTTATAAGAATATAAATTAAATATTTTTATAAAGAAAGACTTAAAATTTTTCTGAAATAATACTTTTAATGACAGTAAAACAATGATCAGATCAGAAAAGAAATAAATGCTTCAATCAGAAGAATTACATTTAGTAGATTCACAGAAATTGTCTATTTCAAAGTACACTATTTTTCAATGTTCTAAAATTTTTATGCATGTTAAGTTTTGTTTGATATACAAAATTTGATCAACAAAAGCATATTAAAAGACAATTTTTTTTTTGAAAAATTTAAAAATCATATTTTTGGAATCAATATTATATAGTTTTTCTTGAATAAATCACTTTTAAATCTCAGAATTTTATTAGGAACGAAAGCTTCAACATTCTCTACATACATTCATGCGAATCATTTTAAAAAAACTAATATCTACAGATTCATCTTAAGGAAAACATTTTTGGCAAAAAAATGTTTCAGTTCATATTATTGTGGACTAATTCCTTCTTACTAGCAATTTTTGTTGACATTAAAAGGAAGCTAATTTCCTAATAAATATTACGAATTCATCCGCATCACAGTTATTGAAAAATCTCAAAAATTTAACATACACATATAAGACTACCGTAATGACATGAGGATAGTCTGTACGATATTTGGCTAATATGTTTCGAGCTTAAAAATAAAATAATTTATTTTTTTGAAAAGTTAACTTATGTTTAACTCCTAATGCGTATAACTTGCATATGGCTATTTTCAATGGCAGCTTTTAATGTTTCAAGGAGTTTTAATTTCTTGAGCTTTGCTATGCTAAATTTTTTATTTTTCATATTTTAATTTCCCACTATGTTTTATATAAAAGTACTGTTTCATAATTGGAGTAACAAAAAACACACTTGCAACAAATGAAAACATAAAAGTATAAACATTTCAAAAATGTGCAAGAATAGCTTTTAAAATACTTATATTTTAATGTCAAAACAAAAAAATAATAAAACTTATTTTAAGATCTTAGAAATTAAAATACTTTGGATTACAATATTTAATTTTTCAAAATAATACATTTGTTTTTATGTATATAATTTTTTACTATGCAGCTTATTTAATTTATATCTACTGGAAAAATTCGAAAAAATTCCAAATCTCTAACTAGTATTAAGTAAAATGAAAAAAAAATATTTCTAAATTATTGACAATGATAATCAATAAATATGTTAGAAATATTTCTTAGTTATTTAATGATAAAGTATCTTGTTTTTCATTTTGTCTCCTTTTTTTTCTTAGCAGTTTGTGTTTAATGTATTTTTAATCACCTTCTTTAATGTGTATAAGTGCCAGAGATTTTTAAAATTTTTCTTTCCATTAAAAATTCATTGCAGTTAGCTAAAAATAAATACAGTAATAAAACTTTTTAATTTAAATAAAACCATTTCTTATTTTAAATAAAAATAATAAAATGAAATTTTTATATTTAAAAGTCATAGTTATAACTCTATGCAAGTATTTATTGTTTTTTAATAGATATTTAAACAATATTGATAGATTTTCCGCATTATCTTAAAGTTCATTTTCATTCTAGCGAACCACAGAAAATATCAATTTACTAAAATAAAATAACAGCCAACACTTTTTTACACCCAACAATGCACAACAGCTTTTTAAGTAGTCAGGAAAAATTAAAATGTTTGATAATTATTCAAACTCTTAATTCAGTGAACATCCATTTTTAACATTTAAGGTAGCAAATATGATCAGAAAACTATCCAAAAATATTTGACAAAATTTGTTATTTACTGATTATCACATTTTTTTCTTATTTTCGAAATTTTACTAAACGAAAAATAATTGGTTTAGATTAGTTAATTCTATATGTCTCATCAACTTGATGAGTTTTGATTTATTAAAATGGAGCACATTAATTTTTAACCGAGAGACAGTTTCCTTTTCCCAAGACAGTTTCCTTATAGTATTATATGTATGCGCACTAGTGTATTAATATACCTCTGTTGTATATGCATTGAAGTTGGGTTATGTTTATATCGGAGATAACACAGTTGATTATATTTATCACATAAGAGTAATATTATTTTTATCTCATTAGTTTCGTAAATATTTGGGATTTATGTGCCTTAGAGGATAATAATTATAGATTTGATATATTAATAGAATGTATAAAATTTCATTTTAGCAGTTATAACATCACTTTAATTCTTAGGTCACCAAATTAATGGCTCAATCCGATTTAAATTTTGCGTAAAGAGAAAATAACTTTTATCAAAATAATATAAAAATAAGAGTATTGCTAGCCATCAAATTTATGTATCAGCAATGAATAAACAAAATCAATTGAAATTTGCACAAAGTGAACCCACAAATGAAATAAAAATACTGATATCTTCAGTGGAGGCCTCACATTATGAATGATTACAAACAAAACCTCTCACAAGAAACTGCAGTTTTTAAGAACATGAATTATTTTCTTTTACTATATTTGTGTTTGCTATTTCAGAAATTTTCACAAAAGGAAATGAGTACCATTTAAGCGTGTATCTGAATTCTTTCAATGAAGAATTCTACTCAGTAGAAATAGCAGATTTTCCAGAAATCTATCAGCAAACAGAACGTAAATAAGCAATAGTCAAAGAAATATAAAATCAGTGAATGTTGAAAGACATAATTAACCAATAAGAAGAAATGAAAATGTTTCGTCGCCGCATATAGGCCCAGATAGACAAATTATGCTCACATCGTTGATGGAGTCATCTGATGTATGATCTTTATATTTTTGTTATTATTTTTAAAATAAACTGCAAAATATTTTAAAGTAGAAAAGTTTAATTTAGATAAAATTCAAGAGATGTATTAAGAAGAAAAAAATTTATATAAAATTTAATTACATATTTTGTAATTTTATTTGCATATGTATACTGGTTTGTATGTATTCATACATGACCTAATATATACTTTGCATTATTTTTAAAACTTCAAAAGTTACAAGCAAGTATTGAAATATATTTTAATATTATACAGCTTCTTTAATTTGTATCATTTTAACATCCTTTAAGGCTTCTTCTGATGATTTGTTACTGAATACTAAACATTGCATCTAGATTAAGCTACTTGAACTCCACTGAGACTTCTAATAGAAACAATTACCGACTGTGCCTTAGATGGAAAGAGCGAAACTAATATTGTGTGAAATCATTAAATAGTAATCAAAATCATCATTAATTTACTTCATTTCCTTTTATTATTTATTCATTCACATTTTATGTTAAGAAAGAAAGGTTAACTTGAGCTTTAGGTCCCCTACTTCGCCAACTCTCAACTTTGAAGCTCTTTTTCACGCATGCTCATTAATTACTCTTTTGTTTTAGCCTTTTCATTGGTCACTAATTAAGTTTCACTTTGAAATAGTGGTAGAATTTTCGCCATGGCATCAGCGATTTTGAAAACGCGCAAAGTAGGAGACCTAAGGCACATTTTCACCGAAAAGAATATTATTTTAAGTGCTAGAATGTGTGTCCGAAGAGAAAAGGAAGGAAAAAAGACAAAAATTATGATATCAATTTCAAATGTATATTTTCACTTATTGTTTCTTATTATTTAAATATTCTTATAAGTGAAATGTAACTCAGCGAAGTGTTTTCTGAATTTTGCATGATATAATTAATATGTAATACAAATCCAATTTATTTTTTCAAAGTAGTTACACTTGTTTGTGCGTTAGTTTTTAGCTTTTGTGTTATAAATATTTGATATTTTATTTTATCATTATTTAATATTGATTTTTATCCTTTGTAATGAATATGTCATTATTTAAGCTTTCATTTATACTGAAAGTGTAATATGTAATATAATATGTAATATGTTTAGTAAAATATGATAAAAATTACACATATGTATTTCACACCAGTTTATATAATCACGTGGCTTTTCAAATCTTGATTTTTTTTTATCATTTTCAATATTGTTGTTGCTTTTCCCCTTGGTGCAGAAAAGCCCACATCAGGTCCAAAAGATCTGGCATAGGGTAGTATGCAGCTTCTTTTTTGGAGAGGAACCACAAGGGCAGAAGACTGACTCGACCTCTGAACACATATGCCATAGGTACCCGTTTATAGACTAGGCAACCATTCATACTCCATTCATACAAGGAAAGGACAAAGACAGGGTAGAGAGAGAAAGTACATCCATGCTCGAGCCGGGACTCGAACTCAGACGTCCCTATCCGCATGTTAACCACTAGACAGAGTAGGCTGCTGCCATTTTCAATATGTGTGTCTTAAGGTCTTGTGAGTTAATTAATATCCAGTGTTAAAGAATATTTTGACTTTTAAAGAATATTCACGTGGAATATCTTATCTAAAAAGAGTAAAGTCCTTTTTAAAGATTCTATTAAGAACTTTCGATAATTCTATTGTGTGATTCGCAAAATAAAACTTAATCGTAAATAGTATTAACTTTTAGTAAAATTTAATTAGATATGATTTTTCAGTTAGCTATAAATAGAAAAATATATAAAATTTTTCTTTTAACAAAACTATAATAGTTCTTGTGACGAAATATGTATACATAAAAGTATATTTGTGCATGTAAGCAAAGCAAACCCAAAATAAGAAAAATTTCCTTTTTATCATTTAAAAAAAATGTAGTTTAAAATAGCTAAATGAAAATCTCGTATTTGTATGGAATAGTTCATAAATGTCTTATTTTGAATTGCTAACACAACATACACGATCAAGTAAACGCAGCAGTAATCTTTCATAGTAAATAATCCTTTTGCAGCACGTAAATCTAGAATTTAGAGCATTTAACATTTATGAGCTTACTAAAGAAAAACAACTTTTAAATCTCGAGTTAAACTTTCTTTTTTCTAGTTTGAAAAGAAACCACAAGTTAGTACAGAACACGTGTCAAGGAAAAGCTCCTAAAAATTTCTTGGAATCACACGGTTGTCTGAGCAGAGAAAAACTGCAGAATATCTATAGCTCCCAAGTAATACGATTTGAAAGCAACCGGGAATTTAACCACCTCAGTTACAGATATGTTTGGCGAAAATCTGTTTTGCTTTGTGAACAAGTTGTGACTAGGAAAGTATATTTGCGCTGAAAAAAATGCAAGTGATTTTTCTTTCTTGTACGTACCAAAACTCAATTGGATTTCACCGTTTCTTTTTCGATTTCTCGGAGAATAACACTTAAGTAAAAGCTGCACCATTTTAGAATACTGATGTGGTTGTGAGAGAATATTTATCTTATGATTTTTTTTTCAGAGTATAGGTTGTTCTCAGAAATTCGCGATTCCAAAACGTGATTTGCTTAACTTGAGATTCCAATAAGCTTCTTAAAATTCTTTAATTTGATTCTTTACTCTTTATAAATAATCTGCTTTAAATTACAGTAAGCGAAAAAAATAGATAAATGAATCTAAATTGAATTTTTAAAGCTATTAAATTAAAAACATTATTTTAATGAATATAAGATATATTTAGTTTATATATATGTATATATTATGCTTCTCATATTATGCAATGAAAACTTATTACAATAGGAATACTTTTTTGATTATTCCTATTGTAATATCAAAAGTAAAACTTTGATTTACTTAGAGTGATTCAGCAGTTGAGAAAACTTGAACCATTTTAAATATAAAAACTTATTTCTTTATTCATTATACATGGTATATTTGTATAATAAAAATAAACAAATTAATGCAAAATCAAAAATTAATTTTTCAAGAATAAGAGAGCAAAAATTTAGAAGGTATATAGATATTATTTTTAGAAGTATCCGAAGTCTTAATCAACAAAATTGAAAAATTTCTTTCTACTGAAAAATATTTGAAATTGATAAAAAAACTATCAATTGGAGTTTCTCATTAAATTTATATAAACTATTCTTTAGAAAGCTAACAATGATAAAAAAACCGATAATTTTTAGCGTTGATGTTAAAGAATTGAATAAAGATGAATAAGCGTTGATATCTAATTAGCAGCGGCAGCCAGAAGAGAAAAAGCCTTTCTTCAAAAATGTTTGAATTTAATATTAAATTCATAGCTTAAAATCAATATCTGAAACAAATTTGGTTTATGTTGTAAAATTTCAGACTAAGTATATTTAATTGCACAATTATGTCAATAACCTATTGTATGAGTAAGTTCAAAATTTTCATTTATATTTTATGAGAAACCCAATTTTGAAGTCTATCATTTATTCATAAACTTATATAACATCACATATTTGAAATTACTGTGTTCTATTATATTACAACATAAATATAATTAATATTACTGAGCTATTTTAAATTTATTTAAAAATAAGTTATTGCAATATAAATTAATACAGATCAAAAGATAACATAAAATACAATTTAGAAGATTTGTATAAATCATTTATGAAGATTAATAAAATTGTTTATTATACATATGTTCTGTTACATACAAATATGTTGACAAAATACATATAAATCACAAACATATCTTGTAATTATAAAACATAATCTTAATTATTATTATTAATAAAAATATTATATTTAAAAGAAAAAAGTGTGTTATAAGTTATAAGATTAGTATCAAAAATTCGCGACGACAAATGATGAAAAACATTGGCTTATGCGAAATTATAGTTCAAAGATTTAGCAATAAATACAAGTTAACTATTAATAATAATTTGTTTGGTGTAATATGTTTTTCAAGATGTTTTACTATGTAAGAACTTAATTTTATGGATCATTTTCAAACAAAAGTCACATAATACTGATTGGTGTGAACTGATGTACGGTGAAAAGAGTCTCTGAAAATCTATAAATAGTTTCAGATAGTTTATATACACTACTGGACATAAAAATTGCTACACCAGGAAGAAATGCAGATAACAAAATGATATTTATTGGAAAAATATATTATACTAGAAATAACAAGTGATTAAATTTTCAAAAAATTTGGTTGGATAGATCCTGAGAAATCAGTACCCAGAACAACCAGCTCTGGCAGTAATAACAGAAGTTATACGCCTGGGCATTGAGTCAAACAGAGATTGGATTGTATGTACAGGTACAGATACCCATGCAGCTTCAACACGATGCCACAATTCATCAACTGTAGTGACTGGCGTTTGGGGACGAGTCAGTCGCTCGGCAACCATTGACCAGACGTTTTATATTGGTGAAAGATCTGGAGAACGTGCTGGTCAGGGCAACAGCCGAACATGTTCCGTATCAAGGAAGGTCCGTACAATACCGGCAACATGCGGTCGGCCATTATCCTGCTGAAACGTAGGTTTCGTAAGGCTTGAATAAAGGGTAGAGCCAAGGGTCGTAACACACCAGAAATGTAACGTGCACTGTTCAAATGTCAATGCGAACAAGAGGTGACCGAGACGTGTATCCAATGGCACCCCATACCATCACGCCAGGTGATGGGCCAGTATGACGATGACGAATGCAAGCTGCCAGTGTGCGTTCACCACGATGCCGCCAAACACGGATGCGACCATCATGATGCTGTACACAGAACCTGGATTCATCTGAAAAGATGACGTCTCGCCATTCGTGCGCCCAGGTTCGTCGTTGATCACACCTTTGAAGGCGCTCTTGTCTATGACGCAGCGTCAAGGGAAGCCGCAGCCATGGTCTCCGAGCTGAGAGTCCATGCTGCAGCAAACTTCGTCGAACTGTTCGTGCAGACACTTGTTGTCTTACAAACGACCCCGTTTCTTGACTCACGGCTGGTGACGTGGTTGCACGATCCATTACGGCCATGCGGATAATATGCCTGTCTTCTCGGCTGCTAGTGATAGGTGGCCGTTGAGATCCCGCATGGCGTTTCTTATTACCGTCCTGAACCCATCGATTCCATATTCTGCTAACAGTCATTGGATCTTGACCGACACGAGCAGCAATACTGCGATAAGATAAACCGCAATCCTGGTACGCTACAATTCGACCTTTATCAAAGTCAGGAACGTGATGGTACGCATTTCTCCTTCTTACACGAGGCATCACAACAACTTTTCACCAGGCAACAACGTTCAAATGCAATTTGTGTATGAGGAACCAGCTGAACAATTTCCTCATTTAAACACAATGTAGATGCCGCTACTGGCACCTGCTTTGTCTGAATGCGCTGAAAAGCTAATCATTTGCATATCACAGTACCTTCTTCCTTTCGTATAAATTTCACGTCTGTAGCATGTCGCCTTCTTGGTGTAGCAATTTTAGTGGCCAGTAGTGTATATATATATATTAGCATAGTTGCAATGTTACATGCAATATCATGTTAGTTTTTAAAGATTTCTTTTAAAAAACATTTAATATTAAAATATAAAGTTTAATATATATGAGCTATAGTTTACTTATTAAACATTTCGCATGTCTATCAATTACATTAATTTATTATTAATATAATTCAAGTAAAGAAGTTTAAAGCAATATATTTAAATAAAACTACAATTTGTAGCAAAGTTTATGAATAATCAAACAATTATAAAGTTTACAAATGTTTTAAAATGATATTACATTTATTAAAATTTTGGGAATAATATGGCATGCTTATTAATTGTTCATATAAAATAAAATACAAAATTTATATAAAAATTTTAATTAATTCTATATGTTCTTTTTATGAATGAAAATATTTAACAAATTTTCGTTTAATTTTGATCATTCCTTCATCAAACTTGAACGAATTTTTGGATATCATTACAAGTTTAATCTAAATACAAAATGAATGAATGAAATACTCCAGGCTAAGTCGAAATCTTCCATCAAATCTGCCGAACCAAACACGGCGGGCCTTTGCGTTTAACCTAATCACAAACATAGCACAATTGTAATCGCCCCAGGGATTGAAAGTGATACCCCCGACTCTAATGCTAACTCCGCATAGCACCAGCCCTTTGTCCGGTTGTTACAAAGTGATCATTCACACCTGGAAACGCCATCACCTGATAGTGAGCCTAGGACTGATGGCTCATTCCAGATAACGATGGACACACATGCTAATGGGCTGCTAGATTGAGAAGGGTGGAATTGAGATATTAGCATGCTTTGATATGAGAGTGGGCTTAGACCTTAGACACACGATGTTGGTTTATTGCGGAAGATTGAATAATGGTATCCAGTTGTTTTGCATAGCATTAGGAACGAAGCGCACAATACTTGCTAGTGTATTATTTTCATATATATCTTACGATTGGAGCTTTATATCTTGGTTGGAATATATTAGATATGTAAACTAAATTTTAAAATATGTTAAATGCCATTACAACACAAGTCTTCGCTTATAAACTATAACGTATCATGAAATATTTATACTACTCTTTAAAGTAAGCTAATATTTTTTTTACACTATTTGACAATTAAAAATTTAAATTTAAATAATTTAAAAAAATTAAAAAATTTTTAAATTATAGATTTAATTTTTATTGAAGTAAAATTAGTTAAGTAATAATGTTAATACTAATCATTTTCAGATTCAAATTTTGCACAAATGTATTTTACTTTAGCAACTGTTCTTAAAGTGTACATTTTCTTTTTAAGTGTGAAATCTGCTCTTACTAAGTTTTATCTTATATAAATTCATATCTCACTTTAATATTTAATACAAAGCAGAAGTAACTTGCATACTGAAGTTATACTTTACTTGGATATAAAATTTTCTATTAATTCAAGCATGCATCTTTGTTTTATTCTTACTAAAAGATTTAGAATCACTAAGCATTTGTAAATTAATTTATTTTCGATCTAGTTTAATTTATTTATTACTATGAATTTACATTTTCAAAATATTTATGCTTACATTTTTTAAAAAACTCCAGCACACAGATGAGGCCAAGAAAATTTACTATTAATTATTGGGAACTTATTGATTAAATTAATACATATTCCCTGAAAAGTGCCTTCAAGTTATCGCTAATTAGCTAATTAATTACTTAATTAATAAAATGATTTTGTAGTAGGAATTCATTTTATAAATTATAATTATTTTTAAAGTAGAAAAAATATCTTTATTTCAGTAAGATTGCTTAAATCACATTATTGGTAAAAAATTTCAAACTTAAATATACCGCATTATGATGCTATTATTTGCAACCAGGTAAATCAAGCTCTCAGAAATAAGATGCTGTCTTTACAGAACATTGAAGTATCATAAGATATAATAGCAAGAAAGTAGGAATAAGTTTATTATAAAGAGACGCAAGAAAGATTTTAAAGTTGTGTAACATATAATAAGTTATTTTCGAATCGTGTAGCAATGAATAGAAAAACATTGGTATTTGCTTTAAGAAAGTCACTGCATCACGCGTTTGGAGTTCACAAACTGCATGACATACATTAACCAACATTCAGATGACATATTAAGTCATAATTAAACTGCTCTTATTCAATTTCAATTGCAAAGAATCCACGTATAGATTCAAACTAGCAGATAATAAATATAAAAATGAAATTTTCGATTAATTCTATTGAATGGGAATGTCTGGGACGAATTTATTACAAATTATGATACGATATGACAATAACTGTATTTTGATTGTATAATTAACACAAAAAGATAAAATGTTTCAAAATTATTATAGAATTAAAAATTAGGTTTTTAATAAAATTAAAAAATTGCTATAATTCTAGGATTTTGCAATATATTAAAGCCATTATTTCTAGGCTTAACAGGGTTAGAATAGAAGCATATAATATTTAGAAATTAGCAAACTCTGCAAATAAATATATAAATTAATAAAATAATTTAAAATTCATAAAAAGTTTAAATAAAGGTACATAATTTGTATTCATTTGTAATTAGTATTTGGAAAACAATTTTAGGAATACATATCATCGAATTTCACAAGTCTCTTGGGATAGTAAACGGTAGCCCTGATTTCCGGCACTCTAGTCTACTAATAGCTTTCCCATTATTCAAACAGTAATTACAGCTACCGATCGCTCTGATATCGTCGCTTTAGCAACCTATCTCATTGATAGACAAGTCAGAAGGACTGCTGATTGAGATGGGGGAATATGTTGCTGGATTGTATCTCTAAATGTTTTCACATCATATCTGTTACAATATCATAAAGTAATAATGTATTTATTGAAAATTATAGAAAACAATAGAATTTCTTAAGAAAACTCAAGAGAGATTTCTGAGACAAAATTTGTTTAATATAAATTGCAATAACTTTACCTTCAAATTTAATTAAAAATTAATTTCCAGATAATTCTCAAATTTAACATAGAGTATATTTAATTCTCCTAAGCAAATAATACATTTAAATTATAAATTTAAATTACAAATGCACTTTTAATAATCTTATCGTTATTAGATTTATCGAAATTTCACTCATTAAGATATTTTAAATTATCTACTATTAATCAAACGTTTCCTAAAAATTTTAAAGGTTTTGTTGTGATTTGCATTTATAAATAGTTTAATATGAGCGAAGGTATATTATATAAAACATTCTAAGTATTACATGCTATAGTTAAAAGTTAAGATGTAAAAAGAGACAAGCCAATAATTGTCAAGAAATGTGCTGAATACAAATTAATTAAACATTAACAAACTTAAGCTATTTTCAAAAACTTTTACCAGCCATTAAAATAAATGAATGGTATCAATTCATTAATTAAATATAACCCAACAGGTTACTTGTTGATATGTCATTTGCGTCTACATTAGATATAATTTATGTTTACTTTTTATTGCTATGATGAAACTACACAAATTGTATGGGATTTTATCCCTATAAACATTATCAAGGTTAATAATCAATGTATTAAATTTTAATTTAGTGAATTTGATGTTAAGTTTAATCATTTGATGTTAAATTCAAAATAATTATAATTATATAATTATATGTTAATGCAAAACAATTATGTATTATTGTACATATACTTATATATATATTTACCGATATGTATTTACCGATATGATAAATATTTCTTCCAACAGGCTTTGTATCACATTGAATCTATGCATTTTTTCTATTTCAGTTGATAAATACGAAGATACTATCAAACACATTGTTCCTTTTTTCAACCTTTCTTATCATACCATTCAAAAAATGTGATAATATACATTAATCATGTAGAACAGACTAGTCCTTTGACCATTCTAAGTTAAATATCTTATTTTTTGAACTTGGAAGCAAGCTTTTTTTAGAAACTTGTTAAAAAGGTTTAGTACAATATATATATATATATATAT
>JAPDSC010128912.1:0-11675 GCA_026290005.1 Latrodectus geometricus
GGGACAGCAATTCTAATTAAATCAAGAATTAGTCATTCGCATATCCCCACACCTAATTTAAATTTCACTGAAGCCACAATAGTTAAACTGCATCTCTCAAATTCAGGAGACATCACCCTTGTGTCACTTTATGTTCCCCCCACCAAAAACTCACTACTCGCCACAGATATAGAAAATCTAGCTGCTATCAGCCATAAAATTATACTAGCAGGCGATTTAAACGCCAAGCACCACAGTTGGGGTTGTAACTACAACAATCACTCTGGACTTGTGTTTAACTCCCTCATTTCCAACACAGATTTTATAATTTCCAGACCTGACAAACCCACTCACTATGGCCGTACTCACGGGAATTTTATTGACCTCATGCTCTCCAGGGGTGTTCTACCTCCCATGAAGTTGACTACACTGGAGGAGTTACCATCTGATCACTACCCAGTACTTATCTACTTCGGATTACCGACACAACAACATAGTGAAGGGGTGACCACCTGCCATAATTGGAACAAATTTAGAAGCAAAATTAATGAACTTATTCCAACAGAAGCTTTTAAAATAGCTGTTACCCCCAATCAAATTGAAGAAAAAGCGAGTAACATTACAAACATAATTAATTCAGCACTTGAGTTTAGTAAATTCACCAAACCCAACATGAATACTGATTTCCTACCCGACATAATTATTACTAAAATTAAAGAAAGAAACAGGCTTAGAAAACAGTTTAATAGAACCAAATCCCCCATCACTAAAAACAAGATTAATGCCTTAAAACGTGAAATTAAATATGAAATAACAACCCATACCCAAAAAACCTGGAACTCCTATCTATCCAACCTTAATGCGGAGGATGGCTCCTTCTGGAGAGCGGTCAATAATAGAAAAAAATCATACGAGGTTCTACCACCACTTATAGATGGCACAACTGTAGCCACTACAAATAATGAAAAGGCGGAATGTCTTGCCAATTCGTTTGAAACGCAATTTAAGACTAATGACATTCCCAACCCAACTATTGAGCAGCTCATCCAAAGTGAGGTTTCCCATGTCTTGCAAAATAACAACTTACCTCAACAACAACTGAAAGAAATTGCCGCCTCTGATGTTGAGGAAATTATCCAAAACTTAAAAACTAAAAAGAGTCCGGGCCATGACAGAATTAACAACAGAATGATAAAACAAATCCCGGTCAGGGCCATCTGCTATTTAACATCCATTATCAATAGTATTATTAAAATCGGATATTTTCCTTTAGCTTGGAAAAAGGCAATCATCATTCCAATTCATAAGCAAGGGAAAAATAAATCTCACCCCACTAGCTACAGACCTATATCCCTTCTTCCCACGTTGGCCAAAATTACAGAGAAAATCATTCTTACTATCCTATTAGAATATGATCATAACCACAGAATTACTATTCCACAACAATTTGGATTTAGGAGAAACCTCTCCACTACACATCAGCTCCTTAGAGCAGTCGAGAAAATTTCTGAAGGAATTTCTCAAAAAAAATCCACTGGCGGAATCTTTCTCGATATTGAGAAAGCTTTTGACAGAGTATGGCACTATGGCTTAATTTTCAAACTTATAAAATATAAATTTCCGTTTCCAATGATTAAACTAGTAAATAACTACCTCTCCAACAGAAGATTTGCTGTCAAGCTTAATAATACCATGTCCAATGATAAGCCCATTTATGCAGGCGTCCCACAGGGATCACTGCTGGGCCCATTTCTTTTTAATATATATATTAATGACATCCCACAACATAAAAACACCATGCTCTGTCTTTTTGCCGACGACACGGCAATTCTTTCTACCAGCTCAAGCCATTTGAAAATTCATTCAAATCTCACTGAACACCTAACGGTCATAGAAGAATGGCTAAAGGTCTGGAAAATTAAAATCAATCCAACTAAATCTCAAGCGGTTCTCTTTACAAGGAAGAGAACGCATTGCCCACAGATCAATTTAGGTGGATACAATATCCCCTGGACCAATAAGGTCGATTACTTAGGCCTCACGATAGACTCCAAATTAACGTGGAAACACCACATCAATAAAATTAAAAATAAATTCATCGCTGGAAGAAAAACTCTTTTCCCACTTATGGCATACAGCTCAAAGCTTTCACTACCCAATAAATTATTAATCTATAAAGCCTACTTGAGACCAATTATCACATATGCAGCACCAATTTGGGGCGGGGCTGCAGAAACTAATCTTAAAATACTGGAAGCTCAACAAAGCAAATTGCTCAGACTAATCACGCAATCCGTTTATTACATTAGGAATGAACAAATTAGAAAAAACCTTGGCATACTAACGCTAGTTAACTATATAAAATATCTATCATTTACATTTTATGACAAACTTTACCAAATTTCTAATACGGAAATTCAAAAAATTGATAAATACAATCCATATCAATTAATTAATTTTCATAGACCAAGAGCTGTACTGAGGCTTAAACCACAAACAAATCTTTCGATCCACTTCCCTAAATGTTCAATGGGAATGAAAAAATCAAAATAAGTAAACATTTCATAATCTGAAATAATTGCTGCCATTCAACTCCACAAATTCTTCTCTAGAGTTTCGGAATGCTTACAAACAAACCTTGTAATTAGACATGATCGTGCCTATTTCTTTATAACAAAAGTGGTATACTTACTTTGTCCCTCACTTATTACATTCCTTTTACTACTGTCATATTCTTTTTCTTAATCACACACTTTGTAGATAGTTATTTCTCCTTCTTAACTTCTATACATATTTATATAAAAAAAGTTGTTATATATGTGTGTATATATATATGTCTTTTTTTATTATTATTAAGAAGATCTCAAACAAACAATTAAATAAATTTGATTGTTTTATCATGTATAACTGTATTAATCAAGAATTTTGTTTCCTTAATGTTTGTATGTAAATAATTGTATTTGTACAAATATTTTGTTTCTGTAAATTATTCTTTTCATTTAAATATGTAAATCAAGAAGTTGAATTTTTCTATTTTTTTTTTTTTAATTTATTTATTTATTTATTTATTTTTTTTTTTTATTACAAATATTCATTGCCATGTATTGTACAATCCCTTGGGAGTACTTACTATTCCTTGAGTTAAAATTATTGCATAAAATTTATTTGTGTGTGCTAGAACTGTCTATTTGTTATGCAGATTAATTTTAGGCTCCAATCAATTTCACTATAAAATCAAGGTAAATGGCCCAGTGGCTACAAACCTACCAAACCTTAGACCTACTTACTAGATAAAACAAAGAAATATGATATTCATAAATATTAGGATTTTCCATTTGGATGATGTTACTTTGACGAAAAAAAAAAAAAAGAATATTGACTAATTCTTTATAAAAGAACTACCTTTAAATTCGGCATTTTTATGAATTTAATTTAGAAATTTATTATAATTTTTTTTCAGTGATACTAAAATTTATTTGATTTTTTTTTTTTTTTTTTTTTTTTTTTTTTACTTTTCATTTAATCTTGATATTAAGAAAATGATAATAATTGTTATATATTATGAAGGAAGTCTTAGAATTAAAAGCATCACACAATTCGCTTATGTTTTTTGTTTAAATGTAATATTTTACAAATTGTAAGCGTAAGTATAAACTCAGTATAAGTGTATTTAGGAATGTATAAATTATTAAAATATAAGGTATTTCTCCGGTTGAAATTGAGAAAAAATTAAATTTAGCTCATCGAATATTGGTAAGAAGTAATCAGGAAAGTATTGATTGTAACTAGCAACAAAAAAACATGCCTGATAGCCACAAATAAATTTTAAAAAAGCCTGCCTAAGTGGAAAGCTGCTAGTACAACCGTAAAAATGTAGATGTATAAATGCTCTCTTTCCTGAAATGTGTCACAAGAAAATAAAATTATCTTATCCTGCATGACAACCCATCAAATGTCTGCACGCATTATATTGTCTTCTATGACAGACAAGGATATTTTTGATATATTTCTGTCAGATAAATAGCTTTTATGAGATTCAATTTGGTAAGTAATTTTATGTATATCAAGTTTTTATCATTTTTTTAAAAATAGAAACAAATAATTGTTTTTCTGTTGATATGTAATTTAATACTATAATATTATAGATGCGAATTTATTAAAAATATTCAAATTGTACTATTAATTTAATTTTTAATGCTGTGCACGTGTTTTTGGCTTGTTCTTTCGAAGTATAATTCTTAATTATATGTCCTCAGTCATAGAAGAACGTATTTAGCATGGTAAATTATTTAATCGTAATAAGTAATGTAAGTTGTTACGTGTAGTAAACGATGATAAAGAGTTAAATCTCTTATGAAAATAGGGGTTTAAAATTCTAGGGAACTTCTAGGAGTTTTTTCAAATATCAAAATTAATTTTACATTTAATTACTTGTAATTAAACAAAATCCCATATTAAGTCTTACCACATAAACTCCGACACAACACAGCGGTCCTTACAACTTAAAAAAAGATGTGATAACATATTTTTTACAATCGTCGTGTTTCTTTTTAAAAAACAATGAGACTTACACAGGTATTAAGAAAATAAAAGTGGAAAAAACTTTCTAACACTCACCACATCAGAGATGCTAGCTGAACTCCTAGCATTTGATAGTTTAAAAATTAACTCAATACTATTACTAAAATTTTCTTTTTCCTTTAAAAAAAGTTTATTCTATAAATACATGATACAGTGTCCACGATATTAATTAATTAATATTCTCTAACATATTTTCTAATGAATTGCTAATTTTTTTGTAATAATAATCTCATAGGTGATAAGACTTTTCATATATTCATTCACTTATTAAAATGATTAATGATGGATTTTGTTAAACAAAAGAAAAATTTGTCTAAGTTAAATATCCTTATGATATACTTAGGAATTATTAATTACGTCTTCCTTACTTAGCCACAGTGTTAAAGGGTAACCAGTTTATAGAGATTCTGACAAAAGGTATTTCAACTACATATCTCACATATAAATTTTATCAAGTATTGCTTTCTAAGGTTAAACTAATATAATAAAATTTGAAATTATTTTCTGAATTTCCTACAACTTTTTCTAAAATGAATTATGTCAGAACATAGCTGAATATAAAACATAGGTTAAACAGTGAGGAAAGCTTCTAATTACTGCTAAATACTTTAGTAATACCACCAATGGACGCAAAACGTTTTAGAGATTTTGCAGTTAATATGTGCTTCAGAGGATCTGTGAAACGAATGGCACCAACTGATTAAAAACTTACTCAGTAAATCTTTGATCCTATTATTAGGAATTATCTTCCCGAAATACAGAAATATCTACGTCAATGCATTCACCAGAATACCCATAACGCAAATACATCAAGGCATCTAATATATGTCATGGAATATGGCGGGATAAGAAGACAATTTTGCTAGTAAGGATTTTACCAATATATGTATCATGCTCTTTCGAAAATACTAGAGAAATAAATACATTTCACAGAAGCCACCAGATTATTTCAGGAATACATCACTAGCTGCCGCACTCTTTTATATTATTGAAATGAACTTCCTTGAACGTTCTCCAGAATCAGTTACAGGAAATAAATTATTCCTAGTCGCCAATGTATTTTTTACTCACTCTTCTGTTATAAAAGCATTGTTAAACATTAAACCTTAATTCAATTAAATTTTAATTTTAAAAGTATGAAGGTTTTTTTTTTAAAAAATTGTATTAAACTAAGCATTACTACCTAAAATTTCTTATTAGATGCATTTATCAAGATGTTACACTTGTCTTAATTTTCTCTTTTGCAATACATCAAACTAGTTATAGAAAAATATTTTTGTCTGCAATACATAAATTTAATAATTGAAAAATCTTTGAAGAACTTAATATTTAGTATGGAAAAATATTTTAATGAGAAACATGCATTTTAAAATGTAGCTTGATAAGTATGGTATTTCGATACATTAATTGTTCCGTTATATTCATAGCAAAATGTATTGGAAAAGTAAGCCTAATATGCATGTTTCGTTAATGCAAAGTTTATCTTTATAATGATCCTTAGTATAAATAGATTTTTGAAAATAAAAAAAAGATTAATTTTAAACCTTTATCGATAAGAATTTCTAAATAAATTCCATTGTTAATAACATTTATTTTTAGAATTTTTGTCATAATGACAGTGAAGTGTCATTTGTTAATTACAGGAACAGATTTATATATAATAGTTTGAAACTCTTGTGATAAGTTAACAGAAAACAATGCTTAAACTGTTTAGGATTTGCATATCTCTATCCTTATCAGATCTTGTAAATTGAATTAAATCCAAGGAAGTGAGTTCGATGTGAATAATTAATCGTCTTATCTGAAATTGTCACTATAAAATTAGCATACATATTAAACACAAGATTTTGTTTAAAAAGGGAAAATTCCCCTATTACTTACGCATTTTAGAAAAATAAAATAAAATGAAGTTAGAAAACTGCTTGGATCGATTTCCCTGCAAAACAAATATTGAGAAAGTTTTTTTTTAAATTAATTTATTTAAAAATTATTTTAAAAATTACTAAGTTATTATTTTAATTAAAAATAGCTAAGCAATATAATAACAATTTTTAGGAACTATTCGTTATTATGCCACAAAAAAGACGATTTTCGTCCATACATTTCAATCCAGTGGTCACTTTTCAATAATAACTATTTGCATATTGGAATATTCTGGCCTCAGTTTTGCAAATTGGAATTCATGTTAAATATGTTGCAGTTTTTAGAGCTTCTGAACAAAAAATAATTACAAGCACAATTATTTTATTTTAATTGCTAGTAACTAAAAATTAATCTGAATTTTTAAGATTAACAATATTTAACTTAATCTTGAGGAATTATTAAATTTAATTAACACTTATATGATTGAAAATTATTAACTAAGCTTACATTATAACCAATTATAACTATGATTAGTTAATTTCATTAACTAAGCTTACATTCTCTAAGCAACTGCTTGCTATTAAATGCAATTAAATCATTCTTGACTATTAAATGCTGAAATTTCTTTATAGGATAAAATAAACAAATGTTACAATCATTAAATGTTAATATGAAAGAAATATCCATTACATGCGATGTTTTTTTATTTATTTAATTGGAAAAACAAAAATATTTTCTTGTGTAATAAAGAATATCACACAGAAAACGAATTTACAATATAACAGTTTAAAGAAAAAACATGATACTTAAAATAAAATAAAAAAGAGAGAAGGAAACAAGATACAAAAGAAAACAGAGGTAGTTAAATTACTGAATTGATATATTTTTTTAATGCTAATCTCCTTCTTCATCAGATCCTAGACCATCTATTTTTCATGTCTTTGTGAAGTTCGTATCTACCTTGAAAAACAAAAGGACATTTCAGAATAATGTGAAAGATGTTGACAATCCAGGAGTAGCAGATGCACACGTTACATATATTTATATGGGATTGATGGATGTAAGTGTTGAATTTCCCATGCCTGGTAAGGAACTGAGTGATTTTAAAGTCAGCATGGAACCAATAGTTCTGAATTCTGTAAAAATCTGAATTGACAAACGATAAAGTCCACTTACAGTTTGGAGATTATATAACATGAGTTCTATTCTGTAATGCTATTCTGGTGGGCAATATGTTTCTTCTTCCTTCCTGTTATCAAATTCAGTTGAAGGAGTCAGAGATGTTGCGGATGGATGTGATAGTGAAAAATAATTCAAATCACCATTAAAATAAGTATAAAAAGTGTTTTGAGCAAAACGAAAAGCTTTGCTTTAGTTAAGAACCACAACATAAGGAAAAAGAATACCATAGAGAATGAAGAAAGTACCATAACATATTGTTCTATATCTTAACAATCCTCAGAAGCAGTATCCTTTAGATTATCCTGATAGGTTTTCAGATAATTTTTCTTACTGTCTTCTTAACTTCAGTACTCATAAAGAATAAGAGGAACAATACATTGTTTGTAAATCAATTTGTAAGAATTTTAATCTTAGGTAAAATATATTTCAACTGTTCTTTACAATGAAGCTTGTTATAGACAAAAAACAAAAACATTTAATTCGAACAGCAACTTCTAAAGAATGGTTATCCATACACACAGGTGCTGGTCTATATGGAAAGGTTATTAGGTCCCCTTCTTCAAATCTAATGGAACAGACATACTACATCGTCGTAGGGGGTCCGCTGAGAACCGTGACCATTTCCCGTTTGCCAGAGGCGCAAGTCACCTCTGATGCACACTATCTGGCTTTTCGTATATATGAAATAAATCACAATACTACGGGAGAGGGGGCTTAATATTAGAAATAACAAAGTAAACAGTTAATAGGGACATCAATGTTAAACTTTTGTAAATCCTCATTACATTTCGTTGGATTGAATTCCAGCTTGCATTGATCAGACCAATTATGAACAAAATCAAGTATATCATGAGGAAGACTTCATAACTCTGAAAAATTCTATCCCTGAAGAATTGGGAGTAAGTCATCCAACATTAAAAGGTTTTCAGTAAATCAAGTTTTTCAGTAAATCGTTATTTATTAGGTTCCACCGAAATGAGTAAGATACAGATTCTTCTAGACATACTTTTTGGATGTTAATTGCTTTCGACTTATGGCCAAACGTGAGAACAGTTTTTCTTTTGTTCAAGAAACTGCTTAAGAATTTCAGTATGTTTGATGGAGATTTAGATTTCTTCATTAAGAAAATGACAAAGATTCACCACATACTTTTAAATGCTCCTTTAATTTCCCAAGAAAGGAAAATTGTAAGGAGTTTTTCATTCGCCTCCTTCACAATACACATGTTGTTTAAATGTGTGAAATATTGGCAATACAAGAAAATTGATTGAAATAAAATCATTCAAAAAGAAAATATGTTTAAAACGCATGAAACATCACGAATTGACTATGTGGTTATAGCTTATTTTATAAAATCAATTAAGATTTTCCTCAATGTATTAAATTAAATAACACGATTTCTTTAAATTTATTATTTTAATGGATTCTAAATAATTTTCATGACACAGAAAGGCTAAAGTAGGATTATTACAAAATGCGCTCTTCTTTCACATATTAGGTTAATCATTTCCTAAAGAAATTATGTTAAATAAATACTATTTGTAAATAAATCTTGAAATGCAGACTATAAACTCAGTAAGTATTACTGTTTCTAAATTAAATGAGGAAATGGAAAGCTTTTGTTTAAAAAAAAATCGGAACATGCTCAATATTAAAAAAAATATAAAAATTTATAAGAAATTGAAATAATTAACACAATAAATTATTATTTAAATGAAAATTTTGTAACCAAATACCAGATCTAAATGTTTTATTCATTAGATACTTTTGTTGTGTATAGCTTTATATTTTTTACAATTTACAAATTGAAATATTTTTGCTTTGTTAAATAATTTTTTCAGTCTAAAACATATTTTATTAAGAATCTCATTTTATTTAGTAATCAACTCTGTCAGTAAGGGTTTTCCTTAAACAACTAAAAATATTGGAACTTTTAAAGATAATGAACAAAATATTTAAATCATATCAAATAATTTCTTTGGAAAATATTTAAAATAAAGAAAAAATACATATCCTTGACAAACTAAGGAGATACTTTTAAAAAGAATAAATAAAGAGATTCTTTATAAACTAGCAAAAAAATCTTATAATAATTAATGATTTTATAAAAGGTAGGTCAGGTATTTCGCTTAGAAATTTTTAAAGTATTTGTCATTTATTTCAAAATACTAGATTTAACTTTAACATTTCAGGACTTAAAATTAAAAAAAAATAAATAAATAAATAAAAAATAATTTATCTAAAATTTCTTCAGAGAAAACTAAATATTCCTTGATATTATTTTATTGCAATTTAATTTAATATTCATTTACTATTTAGCATACAAAATTTGATTGTTCCGTATAATGTATCATGCATTTCTTATCTTTTATTGATTAATATATATTGTATTGTTAAACTTTCATGATAATTCCTCCTGAGCAGATTATACATCGTTATTTTTATTATTACATTTATTAAATGAAAACAAATTTAAGTATCATAAAGCCTTAGCAGAATAATTTTAGGAAATTAAATTATATTTATTCATGTAATTTTTGAAAAAATGTTAATAAAAAATTACTTTTTTAATTTAAAGTTTTGGAAAATTTTAACAGAAACTATTGTACAAGTAAACTAATTGCCGTAATAAATTGATTGCCGTTTTAAATTTATTACAATTATCCCATAAGTTTTCTAACATGAGACGAGTTACATTTGATATAACAATTATGAAATGTGATGTAATAGTAAATTGATCAATTTTTGATAATGATTACACTGGTAATCATAAATTAAAGAAAAATCACAAAAATGATCATAAAACAAAAAATTATAACAGCAATTTAATGAAATTTATACACATTACACAACTCATAAGAAAGTGCAAAATAGCATAAAAATAATCACCGGACAATATTGGTGTTATAAATATTAGCATTGGTATACATTGAACAAACGGGAGGTGTAAATTTTAATGTAGGTAAAATACCTTTAATATGGGACATAATCCCCTCCCCTAGAAGCAATACTTCACATTCGGTAATTAGTGAACTTAATTATACTGTCCATTATTTGTTCGAGCCATTGCTCTTCAAAAGTAGTGGAAAGCATAGTTATGTTCTTAAGAGGGTGATTGAGAGCAGCGTCCTCAGTACAAACATGTTTGATTAGAGTTAAGTTCACATATTGATACAGCCACATCATAATCTCAATTGTTTCCTGTTCAAATAAGAATATCCAATGAGACACCTGAGGTCTTATTATCATCCTGTTCCACGAAAACATTACATATTGCTCCTGCTAAGGCCGTACATATACCTCCAGGATGTCATCTATATAGGTGTGAGAGTTAACATTTCCACGGGGAAAGACCTAGAGTCCACGCAAAGAGAAATCATTAGAAATACAGACACTGCCTGATGCATGTGCTTCTCTTTCACTTATGTTTGATGGACAATAACGAGCTCCATGTTCTTTCCAAATGAAAATGCTTCAACCATCGCTTTCAAGGCTAAACCTAGACCCATGTTTTCAAGAGAACAACTCTCCATGTTTAAGCCTCCAATAAACATTTTGACGTGTGCATTTGAACTTTCCTCTTAATGCTTGCCAAAATCTTGAAATAAATGACTGGTCGCCTAATATGAAAACTATCTTGTAAAACCTTCGAAGCAAGGTTGATATGGAAAACAACCATCCGTAGCTTGCAGCAATTGAATATTTGAAATCAGCTGAAGTTGTGGTTCTAATGTTTCGTGAGCATAATTGAAAATATTGTTCATTAGCACTAGCGGTAGATCGTGGCTATCCTTAGCTGAGCCTTTTGCTATCGAATCTGTGGTTAGAAATTGATGTCAAAGTCTATTAATCTTAGACTGATTCACGATCAGCTATCTAGCCACTTCAAACTGATTTTTCCTGCTTCTCCCTTCCAACAGATCACCATCAAAATTGTTCGGTCGAATGATGCCTAGAAGCCATTGTTAAAATTTTGCTATACCAGATTTTTAATCTCAAACTCTCAAACATGCAGCAAAATTTACCACCTTGCTCTGAAACATCCATTTCCATGATTCTCACTAGTGATG
>JAPDSC010128914.1:9391-20004 GCA_026290005.1 Latrodectus geometricus
AAGAATTGACTACATAATAAATTCAAGTATGCAGAGCGAGAAATGAACGTTTTTCGCAAATAATTTAAGACATTTACTCTTACATTTTAAACATTTCTTTCTTGGAATCTGTAAAAATGAGTTGATCTGCAGGTTTATAATTTTTGCAATTTATAATAAGTAATATAAATTACAACACATGGTATTAATTTATTTCCCTTTATTCTTAGAAGCAACTTGTGTATTAATGCTTTCACAATACCAAATATCTTAAGAATTGACTACATAATAAATTCAAGTATGCAGAGCGAGAAATGAATGTATTCCTTATCATGTAAACGCAATTAATTCAATGTTTGTATTATACATCTTGCATTGAATCATCATGGATATTAGATTTATTGTGCCAATAACAATCAACGGAACAACACAATTGTTCTTGAAATATATTCATTATTAAGCAATTCAGGTGAAAACTGATGTTGATCGATATATTTATTTTTTCTTATCTCTGCAATCATTTTTTTTATCATTAAAGTGTATGGATTTAAAAAAAATCTCTCTATTGAGTTTAGAAATTGTTAACAGAAAACAAATTATAAATATACATCTTTGTGATAATATAATAGATGCAAAATTAAATTGAATTTAAACTTTTCTTAGACTCGATAAATATAACCGGTGTGTTAATTTGACTTCAACTAATTAAGTATTTAATTAAAGACACATTTATATTATTTTTTCATGCAAACAATTGTTGCTTTCTTCAAAAATATATAATTGCATATGAAAAGCAGTGAGATTTAATTCAATTATTTTATTTACTTATTGTGTTTCTCAAAGAGCATTTATTTTGCATTATGATATAGCATTCTTCCATGTATTCCTCAGAATGCAATCACATCCAGTATCATACAATTGATTTTTTTTCATTCAAATATATTCTATTATGATTTGACATTGATCTATGCTGAAAAAATAAATAAGAAATCTCTTTTGATACTATAAATTACTGCGTAGGCAATATATCCCTCTGTTAGTTTAATCAATTTTAACAAGTCCGTCTACATCGCAGTGAGAGAAATTCTTTGAACTTTGGATCCTTTTAGACGAGTACATGAAACTTAATGTTTTGCATATAGTTGTTAAATCATCACATGTTCTTAAAAGTTTACATAGGAAACCATCTAACAAAATTATATCTCTACTAAGGAAAAAAATCATGATAGATAATTCTATGTAAGATATTCTTATACAAACCTTCAAAATCACAATTTATCCAGCCTATTAGAAAGTGTCTGATAAAATTGGAAAATAGTTTGTTATATACATGGCAAATTATGAAATACTATATATATGACAAATAATAAAATTGTTTTAGATGTATTTAGTATTTCCATAACGTTACTACTTCACTTATTTTCATTCTGGTGGATTTTATAACCTGTATCTCTTAATGTGTACGCGACAGAACATGAAAGAAAAATGGAGCTATTTTAGAAGGTATGGAGCTTATATCATGTAGGTGATACGGATTAAATATTTGTTGCATTGTCACTATCTTGCATTAAATAAATCACAGACGCAAAGACACTGGATCAAAATGAGTTATATTCTGCATTGAAAATGCATTACATAAATATAAAGTGTTAAATATAATATTTAATACTTTAATTCATTGTTACTTGTTCCACAAAAGATCTTTATCTGGAACATAGGTGAAATAAAATTAATTAATATGTTATTAAAAAATAGAAATGAACTTTAGTATGTGTGCGATTTAATAAAGAGGCATAATTTGTCTCCAAGAGAGAAAAGACTAAAATATTCATATTCTGCGTCTTGAACTTGTTCTGTGTCCCAATTTTTATGACTATTATCGTTATTTATTATTTATTAAATTATCGTTATTATTTATTATTTATTAAAAATATTTATTATTTAATAAATACAGATTTATTAAATATAATTTCCACTTTGTGTCATTATGGCCACAAATAGGTGTAAAAAGGAAGATATAAATTAGATCAAACTTTTTAAAACGATTTGTTTTCAAATTTTAATGTTAAAAAAGTTACTGAAAGGAAGAAATCCAATTGTTTTTAAACTATAAAATTTTTATTTTAAATAGGTAAATGAAAAAAAGTAAAATAAATTGTATTGAATAAATTTAAATTTTTCTGATTGTTAGTAATTTAATTGTAACCATACACTTAAAAACGTTTTTATATAATTTATATAAGCAATTAATTGATTAAATTATTTTCGAGAATAAAATTAAATCTTTTTAGACACTTATTAGCTTATTCAAAATAAGAAGAATTACTAACCCTTTTAGACGTTTTCCGTGTCTGACACAGAGAAAAATTACCAGCAAATTTGCATATGCCTGTGTTTCATGTGGCTGCTTTTGTATTTCACATTATTTTGTTCCCAATGTCTGTCTAACACCAGTTCCAGTAAAAACAAAAAAGGCTACATTATAATTAAACTCATTTAACACAGATGGTACAAGGATAATTTTATAATCAATTTTTTGGAAAACAATTCATGCTTTAAGTTGTTAAAATAACACAGTCTTCCTACTGCAAATCATTCATCATATTGATTTTGGATGAAATAAGAGATTTTCTATTATCCTCCCAGCAACACCATTCAAGAAAAGTATCTGACATTCCGTAATTTATAAAAAAAATTAAATTTAAATGTTCATTTTTAGACAGTTTTAATTTAGATAATTTTATATTTTTAGTAATATAGGGTTTCAATCTTGTGCCTTACCTAAGATAGGTAATTTTGTTTTGTTATTGTAGTAAATGACGTCAGATATTTAAAGTCTGATGTGAAGAGTTATTTGTTTAGAATAGAATCAATTGATAAGGTTCTCAAAATATTTTATTCTTTATCAAATACCAAACGGAGGAAAAATCTTTCAAAACAAATAATCATTTTAAATATTTACTTTATACCTTATAATCAAATTGGTATTTTCGAAAACACAAGAAAAAGTTTAATCTATAAAGCATTTAAGTATGTTTTATAAATAAAAGCAGATATAAAAAAAAATCTAATTTTTTTTTGTAATATATATATATATTAAAATGGTAATCAGTATTAATATGTTCTTCTGAAAATTTAAAAAAAAATTGTTTTCATGTTGAAAACATTAACAGGGATAAAAATCTTATAACTTATGTAACTCAATTTAAATATTTAAAACATGTATGTAGTTAAAATAACAATTATTAAAAACAAAATTTTTTTGTAATAAACATTTCTAATTAAAATTGCTTATATTATACATATTTAGTAACAAAGGAGAAGTGTACAAGAAATATCATAAAACTAAATCAATTTTTTTAAGAACATATCATAAAAAAAGCATTCAATAGCATTGAAACTGTCATAAATAACACTTCCTTGTATCAAAATTTATAATCGCTTTTAAAAGAGTTTTTTATCCATAATTTTGGCTTTTTGATTTTAAAATCAGTATTTGTTAAAAACAATGTATTATAGAGGATAATTTATTTTACCTTTGTTATAAATAATGTATGATCTTTTAAAATGAAACTTAAGTTTTAAATGAAAATATAAACGAGAATATTTTTGGGAAATTTATATTTATATTACAAGAACATTTCAATTTGTAAACTGGTTGAAAAATGCGTAACGTTTGAAAATTCACTCTTACTATAAATTTAAATTATTGCAATTTTGTACAGTTCAAATTTAAGTAAATATTTACATTTGAATAATGTAACGTGTCATAACAACACTTATTTCCCTAATTTAAGTGAAACATTTCTAATGTAACTTAATTTTTATTCTATATAATATAAAACTGGGCATTAGGCATTTAAAAAGAATCTTTTTAATTTATATATTGTTAATATTATTTAAAAACAGTTATTTTTAAAATAAAAATTTATTTACTCAAATTCGTTTCAAAATGCAAGTTTTACAATTTTTGTGACTCACTGAATATTTATCAACAAAAGAACTCACACACTTATGGAATTCATTTACTATTATGATGCTTATTTTCCTGATGTTTGTCAAAAATTGTCTATAAAAAATGCACTGTTGCAGAAATTTCATTGACATACATGATACATTGATTTGAAAAAAAACGGTTATTTATTAGTCACATCATGAAATACGGATCATAAAATAAATCAAACTAACAATTGAAGGATTATTAAAGTTATATAATGCTTCCAAACACTATAATAAGTTTTGTGTATTAAATATTCCATATACGTTACGCCTGCTACTATATACAAAAAATTATACTACTGTTATGCCACTGAAATGATTCGTCTGACTTATTATGTAAAATGTAGCAATGTTTTCTAAAATTATTTCTTTAATATCCCAATATTTCAGCTTCAAAATAGAGAGAAAAGAATAATTTTTTATTACATGGAATTAGTGATGCATTATGGATGAATCAACTCAATAGGAAAAATTATTTCATCATGAGTTCCATATGAAATTTATTATTCAATCATAGTCGAAAACTAAAATCATGGTAGTGGCCACATTTAAATTCCTCTAATGTTATTTCCTTATTTTGAAATTCAACTATTTAATACTCCATACTAAGCAACTAAGCTTCTACAAAGAAAATAAAAATGTACATAAAGTTTTAAAATTAAATGTCAATAAAAAATAAACTAAATAGATAACGTTTACTATCAACTTTAATTATATTTTTAAACTATAAAAATACCCAAATGACAAATATAATAAATTTTATTTCCAAAAATATATGCTTCAAAGTATAATTCAAGAAAAGTTTAATAATTTATTAAAAATCACGAAAGCTTTAAGCTGATTTGATGTAATACTTATATAATTATATGACTAGCTTTAAAGATGCATGAAACTACAATTGAGTATGTTTTTAAAGGATTTGATACACATTTTTCTTTTCTTTTTAAACCCAGTATCCCTATTCTTCATCTAATGATCCTCATTAAATCCAATTAAGTTCCTTATCCAGCCGGCAATTACCAAAACAGTATGAGTTGAGGAAAAAGCAACATGGCGAGATTAGTCATTAGATCTTTCGGTGAGCTAAAAAGTTTTTAATTTAGCTTAAAAAAACATTTAAAACTTTAATGAATTTCTGTTGGTATGAAAGTGTAAAATAATGTGTAATTAGGCTTCTCATGAACCTAATTACACATTATAATATCTCCTGCAGAATTTAAAATTGACAAGAAAATTCAATTTTAAAACTCCCATAAACATAATTTGATATACAATAATATACGCAGACAATAATAGGGAAGGTGACTGAATTAAAATATGCATTTTGCCATAGAGTAAAATTAAAATCTAAGCCAACAATAAATTTCATTACTTTAAAAAAAATAATTTTTTCTAAACTTGTGGAGCTAGGATAAATTTGTAAAAGGCTGTAAAAGTAAATTTTCCATTGGTATACTATTTCTTCAATAATTTATAAATTCTGCTTGTCTCTCAGTATTTGTTCTGCTTTATTTTCCTTACATTAGCTTTTTATGTATTTAATTTACCATCCGTATATTATTATTTATAATAAAATATCATTTCAGCAGTTCTAATCAAATGAATATACATATTGATTTCAAATAATCGTAACAGGTGGCATATGTTCTTGGACTTATTGTAGAGGCATTTAGCAGTTTATGTAGATTTTAAACATTTAAAAACGTCAAAATGCAAGATAAGAATGGAGTATTAGAGTTTTGATCTGAAGGTAGGTTACGAATGAAATACTTTCACAATCACTTGCGTGAATAGAAAGCGTATTAATGTAAAAAGTAATGGTCTAAGAACAAAATATTATCTCAAAGGTCGATGACACAATTTAAGCTTTCTTACAATTGGAGTTTTCTTTTTCAATTAAAATTATAGTGTTTATAAATCGATCAGATAGTTTTGTTGAAATTTGAAAAAAATTTGAAGTGGAAAATAAGAATGCATTTTAAACTAATTCACGAACTAATTAGAAATTTTTTGTGGAAAATTGACAATGCATTTCATATAGCTAAAATAATTCAGAATTTAAATTTCTAACATCGTTATTTGAAATTCCATCAGAGTCACTTTACCATGAAATTATCATAAGCATATATCTCTATTATTGTTTAGTTTATTCCTTGAAGCTTTCAGCATTATTCTTTACAACAGCATTGTACTTATTCAAACCGCAACAAGATTTAGTCAAATGAACTAAATTTATTGTTTATTATATTTGTATTAGCATTGTTTTTTAAAGGATAAATTGAATAAATTGGATATATTTTTGTAATTTTAATATAATTATATTCGATTCGAATAAATATTTTTACAATTTATACTTTGATGATTTAATAATTTGTGCTTAAATTGAGAGAATTCATTTCAGGGTTATTTGAAGTCAACTGAACAAATATTTTAAACAAATCCAAAATATTTTGTTTTTAGTAGTTTGTGTTTCCTTTTTTTAAGCAAATATTTTTTATTTGGGCATATTGTTACATTGGAATGTTACAAATAGCAAACATATTCACAGCTACAAAAAATTCTAAAGATTTATGATAAAAATAAATCAATTGATTAACAAGCAACGATTTATTTTCTTCTTTCAGAAGAATTTGTCTTAGAATTGTGCAAAAACAACTGAATTTTTTTAATTTTTAATAGCTTTTATTACATTTTTAAACATAACATCAAGTAGATTATGTCATTTCTTTAGATTCTGAAAATAATTTAGCAAATATTTTTTTTATATTTGGAAATTTCTTTTTTAAAACATTACGGAAAACAAACATGTCTACAACAACAAATGAATAGATTTCAATAAAATAAACCATTGTCTTTTTTATTTTTCATAAATGTATAGACTTATTACGAAAATCATTTAATTGATTGACAAACAATGATTTATTATCTTCTTCAGAATATTGCAAAAGTATTTAAATAATTATCATATTTTTTACATTTTGTTTTAATATGCAGCCTACATTTACAATAGTTACTTGTTTTGAAGTTTCTTTCACCTTACCACGTGAACGATTTAAATATTTAGATTAAACTCAAGGTATATTCATTATTGAGTTAAATTTTGGTAATTAAATTCGAAAACAAATTATTACATAATTTTCATAGAAAGCATTTCCCATTAATTTTAAGTTAATTTTCTATTTTATACCCTTAAATATCTCTAGAAAATTAAATCACAAATTTTAACTTTTATCATGAAAATAGGGAAAAAAATAGTGTTTTTACTAGATTTGATTTCTATCTAATTGCATATTACTCACGTTCTATAAAAAAAAATCAAATATTTTGTCTTTTCTTGATTTCTGGTAATGCGTTTAAATTTTATCAACTTTAACATAAAGCTTAAAAATTTCATTTATTTTTCAGAAATTGTATAAATATCACTCCACGTTTGATCCACTGACAGAAGTTGCAGCACCAATCATGTTTTAAAATATTTTGTGCTTATAGCGTTTTCATGATTGCTGTTCATTCAAAATACTCAATACATATTTGTATAATATTATTACTCAATACATATTGTGTATACTACCTTAGTTATCTTTTATATATTCACAATCTGTTCTTATAATATTGTATCATGAATTATATTTTCAAATTCTTCAACGTGTTTGGATCCCAAACATGTGATGCCATTACAGTTTTGAGCCATATCTTGAGATGTATGTTTGCGTCATACTTTTCAAATTTATTTTATTAAAGGAAATATAAAAAATATTTTCTTAAACAAAATAAAATCCAGGTCAATTTATCAAATAATTAATAATACATATTCTCCTCCAAAATAACATAGTATGTCTGCAAAAATATTTTAAAAAGTGAAATCATTTTCTACTATTTCAAATACTAAAAATTAAACATACATTTTAACGATATTTTTTTTAAAAAATGATAAATCATTGGAAGTATGATTTAGATATGCAATATAGATTTAAACAGCAAATGTAACATAGAAAAATAAAAATCTTATAAAAATTTTCTACTCATTATGAATACATATTTTCTATAATGTTATTTTATATTATAGCAAAAAAATGTACAAGATTATTATTAACTTGTAAAAGTGGAAAATATTTATTACATTTGTCTTTTATAATGTAAGCATTTCATATCGGAGATGCAGTTTTCAAATTAATTAAAAAGAGTCTTAAAATATTTCTTAATACCATTCTGCATATTTAATTGCATTTCTTCACAATATAGTTTAAGATAGAAAATAAAATGTATTCTGAATCACTCGCAGTATCTTTGTATCTGAGGCTCAAATAAAATTTTTACTTTCATGAGTATTATTCCAAAGTGCTATAGTGCATAGAAAGTGAAGTAGTAATCTTAAGAATGTGAAACAAATTAATATATTTCCTTAAATCTGAAATTTAAAAAAACATGTTTTGAATTCTTTTTCTTACAACAAAAAAATCTATAATACATTAGAAATATAAATTAAGTTAAAGAACGTCTGCTTAAAACTTTTATTAAATTCAAACGTGCATATGTTAAAGCTGTATTTATAGTTTAAAATGTGTCCCAAAAATTAACATATATATTCGAAAAAAATTATAAGTTTTAATAATCAGTGTATCTTTACATCTTTACATCTATCTATCAATATAATATTAAAAGGCATTTAAATCTTAAATCTTAAAAAATGGAAAAATTATATATATATATATATACGTGTGTGTAATATATAAATAAATCTGCATGTATGTGGTATAATGTTACATTTTATCATCTTATAAGATTTCAAATTTTACGATTAAAAGGCATTTAATATTTAAAACAAAATATTGAAATGCATAAAGTAATATAATATTTATCTGTAAAATGATCTGAAAACTTTTTTGCCAGATTTTTTGATTTCGCGTCTATCTCAATTAAGTAAAATTCTTTTAACCAAAACCACTTTTAAACATATTTCGTATGATTTTTTTACGAATTAAAAATTTTTTTAGAAAGGCCAATAACGGTAAATATCAAAAGTACTTATTTTTGATAATTCAATTTAATTTATGATTTTATTTCACTTGTGTTATTTTGTTCAGTCTTTATCCCAGATATAATGCATTCCTAAATTAATTTAAGCTATTTTGGGAAACAAAAGTATTGGCATAATATATTTATGTGCATTTTATACACGTTAATTACTTAAGAAATAAATTAATAAAAATTTATAGCAAAATATAAGTTTATATAAATATTCTTCAGAATAAATCATTAATTCTTGTAAACAAATGAACACTCCATTTTATAAGAAAAGCATTTTTTTAATTGTATTTTTATAAATTGTACAAATACCACTTTAAATAAAAATATATGTGTAGGAAAACTTTCGCTCAAAACATTTTTAGCCAAGAACATTTTACATCCACTATTCATCTTAATTTTATTTTGCTTTTCCAAACTTATTCTGCTAATTTTCTTGAAAAGAAAAAAATTCACACAAGTAAATATTATTTCATTTGTAACAGCTTTTTTAATAAAAAGGTAACACAATTTTTTAAAAGCGTAGTTTATTCAAAGATTTCTGAACAAAAGCATTCTATTGTATGGTTATTTTTTTAAGTTATATAACTTTTCTTAGAAGTTAAAAAACTTCTCACACTTTACAAGAGACTATTTCTTTTCTTGTTTTACTTCTTTTACGCTTTCAATAGTTCAATAAAGTTTGAGCATTGAGATGAGAATAAAATGCATTGACTTTTGCATTAACTATTGAAATATAGAAAATATTTTTCATAATTGTTATGTTCAAATCTTCAAAAATATATTTATTTTTTTAAATTATAGGACATTAATATTATAGATAACCAAACAAAGACATTTTATTTAATAATTAATTTTTTGTAAACAAATTCTCAAGCTCCCCCATACATTAAAAATATATGTTTAAATACGCAAATGAAAACGGGTTTCTAATACAAAATATATGTAACCGTTCGTACGAAAATTCCTTATTACCTTTCTGCATAGAACTTTCGTATTGAAATAGAATCATTTCTAAATATAAATTATGATTTCTCCCAGCTATCCCATTAATTATAGTGTTTATTAAATGGAAATAAATTGTATGTAAGTTGTAAGGGTTCAAAATTTAAGTTAGAGTATAAACTTTGGTGAGCATGTGTTAAATTATCAAAATAACGAGCTTAAAGTTGTTGTCTAGCTCTCCAAAGTCTACAGCGCCCCCTATAAATGTTTTAAAAGATACGCTTATCAAATTGGTACTGAAGAAAGTCTTTAAACAGAATCATTTCGCTCAAAAATCAAGAAAATCTAACCATTTCCCTAGTTCTTATGACGTTTCGAATTTCGGCACCCAAATTTTCAAAAGTGCCTAGCGCCTTACCATCGCGTCAGGGACCCTACATTCCCTATTGAAAATTTTCATCTAGGTGTGCTCTATCGATCCTCAAAGTTTCTCACTGACTAGCTGAATCACCCTGTATAATTTTGCAGTCAGTTCTTAGATTCAAATGATTGTCACATGCGCAAATAATTTTTTCACCATTAGAAATATAACAGTAAAAAAACAAGAAATATAATTTATAAATTAAACTAAAAATTCTGTTTCGTTAAATTATTAAGAGAAACAT
>JAPDSC010128916.1:0-11695 GCA_026290005.1 Latrodectus geometricus
CCAGAACTGACGGATTTTTTATTCACTAATGCAGTCTGTTTATAGGATCTGTGCATCCTTTCCAGTTGTTTCATGTAGACAAGCATTGATGGTCTGGCCACAGAGAAGGAAATTGTTGTAGACATTGCCAGTGATGTTCATCATGCATACACTTAGCAGATCCACTGTGACTTGGTGCATCCAGTTGTGGTACATTTTCAAGCTATTAATTACCAGAACAATTTTGTGATGCTACCTTTGTGCGATATGTTTAATTACTGCATCATCTCTGAATGATATGCACATTTTCCAGCATGTTTTACTAGACAGAAGTGGTTTTTGGTTCAGCAGAGTTTGTGCCCAGTGTGTACTTATTTCAAAATATTTTATTAACATCCTTATTTACAGCCATTATTAAACCTCTTTTCAGATCCACTATCTGAACCGAAGTCTATAAAATTTCCTTATGATCAATTCTTATATTACCTAACTGAAAATAGTTTTATGCTAATTATAGTGCACATATATTATTGCGTTTACAATTTTTGTTACGTGAAAATGACAGAATTTTTCTGGTTACTTGATAATCACCTTTTCTAATATTAACTGCTTATTGATAGTTCTTGATTATGGTATTAAAATGCGAATCAACCATATTGCTGACCTGATCATTTTTAAGTTAAGGATGTTAATGGCAAATTAAGAATGATATACATTTTTAATGAATTGGTTTCAATACAAACTCATTAGAAATCAATAAACTTTGTTGGATTATTCTATGACTCAATATGAATGTTTTTCCCAAAAAATGTATAAGTTTTATTATCCACGCATTTCATCAATTCAAACGCTATCAACTATTAATTATGTATATAATTTAAAGATGAATATTCAAATCATTGCAAATTAAGTTAATTATTTAATCTTAGTACCGTTTTATATTTATATGTAAATGTTAAAATTTCTCATGTAAACAGACGTGGAAAAAATGAAATTAATCAATGATGTTAGTGATGAGTTTTCATCTCCTATTTTTAAAATCTTTGTTGCTTTATTCATTTCTCCTAGGGACATCACTTACTTTCTTGATGAAACTTTTATTAATGCTTCAAGCTTCTATTCTTAAAGTCCTTCATTTTTAAGGAGAAAGAGTCATGTTAAGCCCATTGATTAATTTTTTGTTTTTAAAAATTCTTAGCTTTTTATAGGAAATTTTGGGCATTGAAGAACATATCACTGCCATACAATTACACCAGCATTGAGCCAGATGGAATCAGTTAACATATATTTTGACATTTAAATACACACATTTTATTGAATTTTGCTTGTTTAAAAGATCTGGATTGAAAATGGTCTTCAAATTTTTTTACTTAAATTATTGTGCCTCTAGTCCTGAAATCTTAAGATCTTTCAGATCCTCTATTTTAAAGAACAAAAATTCTCACAAGTTTTTTCCATAGACTCTTGCATAAAGTCAATACCTATTTTATATATGTTTTAAAAAAAGGAGTGTATTTATATTAATTAAAATGCTTTCTGTAAATGATTGTTCACTTTTGTTATCACATTTCAAAATCCAGATTTACAATGCATTTTTCATAGAGAAATTGAATTTCTGAAAGAATTTTAAAAGTCTTTGGGATGTGAAATTATTTAACTTCTATCTTTTTTTACATTGAGAAAACATGACCATACTAGATTATTCTCATGATGCATGACTTGTCTTTGAGAATAACGATACGAACTTTTAGCAATACTACGTTTCTAAAATTTGTTTTTTTTCCAATATTTTTATACAAACTAAGGGTGTTTTTCAAGGTAATTTAAGTGTTATAACTTTTAATCTTCAAATCAGTATATTTTTCATCAACTATTACCATCTGTTCTTGTCACTGGATATGTTCACATCTTGTGAATGTCTTGTTGAAGATTTAATTGAAAGGCAATGTAAAATAATTGTTAATGAATTTGCAGAATGTTGTGCATATAATGAACATTATTCATCGTTCAAGAAGAGTTGCTGTGTCCATATTTACAAGAGTAGTCTTCACAGTTATCCTATGATTTACATTAACAATACATCGATACCAGTGATCAATGAGATAGTGGGATTGATATTTGTCTTAAAATGTACATTTCTTTTTCATGTTTTGTATTTGTGAATGAGTAAACAATAGTGCAGTATCCTCAAGGTGGTGTGAAAAATCTTTGAGTGAATATGGTACTTCATTATTGCAAGGCTACCAGTCACTGATTTCATCTTGGATTGATTTAAGTAGTCTAATTTATTGATCGACTATATCTCTTATTTATAAAAAAGATTGAGCAGTGTCCAATATGTATAAACAGATTGGATGCTGCTCATCAGTTAAAGGACTCATTCTCATTCTTCTCCTTATCTGTTCAGAACATGTAATGTGCCAACAGTTGCCATTAGACTTGCAATTATTGACAAATTATCTATAAACTTGAGCTGTTTCTCAATTCTTATTCTCTGCCTTTTAACGTCCTTTGCATCTTTTGCACTTGAGCGATTGTATGATATTCCCCTATCAAGCAATTAACTTTTTCTCACCTAAACTAATTCTAAAAGTTGGTTTTATCATTGATATGATTTATATCTGATTTCTTCAATTGACTTGTTTCTCATATTCACATAATGAATCCTTTGGTTCCATACAGAAAACAAGTCATGACAATGATTTTTCAAAAATTCTATTCATTCTATCGCTATCAGAATTCCGAGAATCCAGTATTCATAGGATGGTTCTAAAACTAGAAAATATGTTGAATGTGAAATCTATCGATTTTGTTACCTTCGGGTAGAGACTTTGTCCACCATCAACTCCATTTCAGGCATCTCATCCTTTTTGCAATATAATAAAGGATGTATAAATTTTCATTCTCTTAGGTAGGAATCCTGAAATATGCAGGTTGCGAACAAATTGAAATACTTAATTCAACATATTATTTCCCAGTGTTTTATGACATATGAAATTAGACTGATTCTCCTTTGCATCAGGCATATGTTCCAAACTTATGCATGATTTTAAGTTATTTAAACTCTTGGTGTATGTGACATATACTATTTAAAATATTTTGACTTCATACCAAGGTTTATACTAACAGCATTTTTTTTTTTTATTAAAAACAATCTTTTAATTTTACAAGTGTTTTTTTAGAAAATTACATCTTTGCTATCTTTTTGTTTTTTCTTAGTTGCTAGTTTTCAAAAACGGAAATAGGTAGGTAATATCCTTTATCGCTAATAAATGGCGCTATTAGTAGTTTCGAAAGTGCTGTAACAATTAAACATTCTTGAATAACCTCATTAATTCAAGGAGGTGCGGTGTATTTCACTCATTTCGAGTTTACAGTAATTGGAGTATAAAAAGCTCTCAGCGCGACTGCAACTTAGTCTACTTAAGGAAGGTGAAGAAAGCGGAACTGTGTTAAATTGTGAAATAAAGTAGAGCGCGTAACCCTGTTTAAAAGATGATCTGGCCAACGTCCATACGTAAATGTATTTTGATTTAACTTATAGTTTCTTTTTTGTGTGTAATTTACTAGCATGGTAAAGCGAAAAATAGATAATGGATGAACATTCGAAAATCAATGGAACTTTCAATATTTCGTGATTAAATCCTGCAATAAAGTGCTGTATAATTTGCAATGAAATCATAGTTATTCCCAAAGAATATAACATTAAACGTCATTATGAAGCGAAATATTTTCAAAATTACTCATACATTAAATTTGCGAACAGAAAAAATTGAAGCACTGCCTGAAATTTCGGCGATCCATGTTTACGAAAGACTACCGCAATTTCAGTCCTTGCTTCAAATTTTCTGAACGTGCTAGCTTTTGTGTAGATTTTGAAATCGCAAAACTTGGAAAACCATTCACCGTTGGTGAGATGGTAAAAGAATGCATAATTGCAGTAACTGAAGAAATGTACTCAGGAAAGTTAAATTTATTTGAAACTCAGTTTGTCAGCAAACATCATACTCGGAGAGTACAAAGCATAGTAGATAACATATCATTTGAACTGTATGACAAAAATTAGGGTCTTTACTATTTTTATTTATTTATTTGGCCTTGGATGAGTTAACGGATGTGTCAGATACAGCTCAGGTGTTGATTTTTATTTGAGGAGTAAATAAAAGCTATGAAGTGTATGAATATCTTCTTGATATTGATAATCTTTACAGCATGGAGGTAAAAACATGTGTGGTAAAAATAAAGGAGTTGTTGTTCTTGTGTCTCCTTCGATTATTGTTGGGTTATGTAACACGAGGGTGACACACAAGCCAAATTATATATATATATATATATATATATATATATATATATATATATATATAAACACGAACGTTATAAACTAGTGGAGCTATTAGTTTCACTAGTTTATAATGTTAGTAAAATTCATTTCAATTTATTTCAATTTATTTGTTAGTTGCTATGCTGAAGTTAAATTTTCTGATTATGCTTGTTATAAAGCTTTACCCTAACAAGTAAAAAAAACCGAGTTATTATCATTGTGTGTTTTTTTATACAACTTATTACAGCAACAACAAGCTATTCGCTGTCGCAGGTCGTAGTTTGGAGATCCCTGGTCTAGTTAGTCTGGATTTTTCATCATAAGATCCAATCAACTATCTCATTATCGTGTTAATTTAGAGTCTGTTATCGACATTAAATTGAGTAAGGGAGAAAAATTATTGAGTAATTTCATAGTTAGCGAAGTTCAATTTTCGAAATAAGATAATTTGAAATGATATTTGTTTTGTCCTTCTATGTTAAATTTGTAGCATGAATCTAATTTGATTGAATTTAATGCATAATTTAATGTAATTGATTCACATTAAACATATCTGTATTATTTTATGTGTATATTTCATTTTAAACAATTTTTTATAATTTTTTTTTAGAATAAATGTTTAAAAATAATTTTTTATTTCTAAAATTTAAATTGTTTGTAAATTTAACTGTTAATTTTTACTGACATTTGCTAGTAGTTTTTGTCATTTTGTAATCAAATTTAAAGGATATTTAAAAAATTTCGACTCTAGAAAACCATAACATTATCTTTAGATAATGTAAAAATAATTCGTTCGTTTTTAGATATATTATACACTTGAGTCTCTTGTCAACAGTTTCATTTATCTGATCTGATGGAATCAGTTCAAATGAGAGATTAAAAACAATAACATCTGAGTCTTCATTCGGAAAATCACTTGTTACACATTTTCTATACTTAAGTATCGTATATTTCATTTTATTATCTGTCATGAAATACAAAATTTATAATTTGTAGAGTATGATTTAAAGCAATAAAACAATAGAAACTTGTATGTATTTTACGAATATATTGAAAAGGTAAGCAATATTCTATTTAGCAAACAAATATAATTGCTTGTCAAGTCATCGATTATATACAATTAGACTTAACATTAAAATAAACACAATACAAGACACTTTATAATTACCTGGTTCCTGTAAATATTTGAATATGATCCGCTATATATACTGGTAAAAAAATTGTAATGATTTGCAAATATACGTAATCTGAAGTTATCGCAAAACTAAACAGCTGAAAAAATAAATGTTTCCGGGTGGTGTTTGCTGAAAAGAAGTAATGGACATTCTTTCAATGTAATTCATTCAGACATTGTTAGAAATAAGCTAAAAATATTTACCACTTTAAAGTCATTTTTATTTCTATCTTCTCTCGTTTTAATATTACTTTATAAAATTTAATAAAACTTCATATAATAACTTCATATGAAACAATAAGTTTTACTTATTGTGTCACAGACATGGAAATTTTTTTAAAATGAATTATTAATATCAGCGCAATAATAAAATCAGAAATTTCATTTTCTATGCAAAAAGAAAAAAAAAATATGTATGAATAAATTTTTTTAGTGTGTTTTAATTTAAAATAAATGAATTTGTTGCTCATAGATATTGTTTGATTTTCAATTAGTTTTGAACAATGAAATGAAATCGAAGCCAGAAATAAAAATTTGCTAATGAAAAGTAAAGAATCGCAACAGTTACATTTATGACTTTGAACTAATTATTATAGGCAAGGAAAAATATTAAGAGTTTAATCCAAATTTATGGCCAGCCGCAAACTATGGGCGATTTCGCCGGAAAACTGACGCCGGCGAAGCTCGGCAACACTGGGCGAAAACACGGCGAAGGATTGACGTCAGAAAACGTCATAAAATAGGCGTTCCGAGCAACACTTTTTGTTTTCAAGCATGTTAAATATATCTGGCAGGGTTCCGGCGACAGTGGGAATTTCGATTTACGTTTTTGCTATTATTTGTTCTCGCATTTAATTTAACCTCGTGGTATTTCAATATTTAATGTCTTCCATCAATTTAATAAAAATTTTTAAACAGTTAGGAATGCATTACAATTTAATGAGTAAATTCAGATGTCGATCTCATTCAAAACAAGATTTCAATATAATGTAAATAAAAGTTTCATTGGTTGAACAGAACGATGACGTCAAATATCTACGTCATAGTTACCTCCCATTCCTTCGGCGGTGAATTCACGGTAATTTCGCTCTGCTAGGTGTTTCCGGCGAAATCGCCGATAGTTTGCGGCTGGCCTATCAGATTTATTCGATACATAGAAAAACGATTAAAATTTAAAAATATTCATCGTTTATTCAAAACAATCCTGAATTCGTCCTTTGATTGAGCAACAAATAATCTGTCGCCATCTTTTGATTTAATATTAATCTGCTGGACGCGAACATATAGTCAGTCCGTGACTGGCACATATTAAAAATAACATGGTATGAAAAATTGCCGAAATTAACTATTTCGTAAATTCTAAATGAATTTAGAAATAATGAAACCGACCGATCTAATGAACTAATGACGCCAATATTTTTAAGACACTATTTCAGGAGTAGATGAATGTATTTGGTCCACAAACGTTAGAGTTATAATGATTAAATATTGCAAAAACTATACTATAATCAGAAAGTGAGAATTTCTACCGAGGCCGATAAGACTATACTTTAGGGTGCCCTTTTGATTCTCGCTAAGTTGTAATCGCGATTGATCGCCAAGCTGTACAAAACCCAATCATATTCTGATTGCAACAAGCAATTGATTGTTCTGTGCTAACAAAAAACACCAATAAAAATGATAACCAAACAAAATTCGCCATGTTTGCCAAGGGGTACCCTAAAGTATAGTTTTACTCCGAGGCTTACAAAGCTCAGGTTTTAAGCATTCTTACGTGTCTAAGAATCAAAATTCTTATCAATCCATAGGAGGTGTAGATAATCTTAAATATTTTGTTTCCAATTTATGGGTAATAAATTTCCCATAGCGTATTTCAATAAATTATTTTTATTATTACTGTTATTATAAAATCCCACATCATGTTATATTTTATTCGCTGTAATTTTTAAGCTAAAGTTAATAATTTTTTTACAAGTTATAGAATCGATAAAATGAATCTCAAAATGGATAGAAAAATTCTTATAACTATGATTTTAATTTTTTTCACATGAATTAATTAAAATTGGTGCTTTGTTCGCATAGTAAGTCGGAAGACACGTGAGAAGATATGAAGATGTCCGTAAAATATGAAAATCAATAGAGTTTGTGGCAGCACGACTTAATACAAAAGTTTATAAGCCAGCAGTGGCAACATCAAATAAAATACGCCCACAATCGGAATGAGCAGTATTGTACTCGTTGGCGACATCTGTGATGCTTGAATGTTTTCATCACTTATTTTCTTATGTTCATAAATGTGTTACAAAGTTTAAATAATTCTTTCTAAGTAACATACACGCAACTTCAAGTTACTTAAAAATAGTTATTAACGAAATAATATTTTTTAAGACCATTAACAAACATTAATTAAGCAAACTTTTGCATATTTTTAATTCTTTTTCTCATGTAACACACACACACACACCTTTACTTTTACAATTCCAATGCTACACTTCTTGAAAAATGTAAAATAAATGTAAATGTTTCCGGGTGGTGTTTGCTGAAAAGAAGTAATGGACATTCTTTCAATGTAATTCATTCAGACATTGTTAGAAATAAGCTAAAAATATTTACCACTTTAAATTCATTTTTATCTCTATATTCTCTCGTTTTATCTATTATCTCTCGGTTTATTTATTCTGTGTGAATTACTACACTACCAGAAAAAATAATTATTTTTTAATCAATATTCATTCAAAATACTATCGAATTTATTTGAAGTAATTGGAATAAAGGGTATTTGTATGGTGATCTTAAGGTATAACAAATATTGCAATTCCATTAACAAATTGGTACATATGATAAAAGTATTTTTTTAAACATGAAAATAAATGAAATATTTTGTTATAAAATAAAATTATCATTGATCCAATATTTTCGTACCCGTGATTTTTAATTTTTTAAAAAAAAAATACTGCTATTATATAATTATTTTGTCCATACTTCAGAAAAGAGAATACCATTTTATCTTTTTCATTCAGCCAGCATATTTAATGTGTACTTATTCTCAAAACTAAATCCAAAAATATGTTAATAGAATTTCAAGTGCACAGTGAAAAATAGACTTTATATCTAACAGAATATTTTGGTACTACATAATTTGAAATCTAATATTAAAACAGCTATTTTTTTCCATTTCAATTTCTATTAGAACCTTTATTTCCGATAAAAAAAAAATCAGACGTTAGTTACCGATAATATTATATTGAGCTGAAATAAAATTATCGCAAAAGTTTTAGCACAAAAAAAAATTAGTTAAAAATTGGTTAAAAAAAATTAGTGTGAATAAATTATTTTCAAACATCAATTTTACGTGTAAATAAAGCTAAGTTTGAAGGACGTAAGAAAAATAGTCTTTTATGTTTATTTCAACTCCTTTATTTACATCAAATTTTCAACATTTTATCAGTTTAGAATGAAATATTGAATGATTTTTATTATCATTATGTCATATATGAAATAGAAACAAAAAATTAAAATTTAATTTAAATTTAGTATTTTAATATCGGTGTAATAATAAGCGTTATAATATTCTTATTTCACATCAAAATAATGGCTAATTGTTAAGTGAAACAAGAAAGTCGACGGTTCATGAACTGAGGCATAATGCTAAAGCTTAGACTGCTATGCCTATATGCTATCCAATCGCTGTTTGATTCCATGACCAGATTGATAGATACAGCTAATGCTGCCTAGAGTAATTGCTCAGACATGCCTTTAAATTTTCTAAAACAAGATAAATATTTGCTGAAATATAATAAATACCATTTTGTTATGTTAATTCTGTAGCACCAATATAATTAGAATTACAAATAAGTAGAAAAAATGAAACAATCATCAACACTTTTCATGAAGAGGTTATTTGTATTAGCATTAGTCATTGATGACACAAATTGCTAGATACTTGCTTCGTAAATTTGGAAAATATGATTTTATTTTCCGACTTTCAGAAATTGTCGGAATAATCAACATTGATTTTCTAAATATTAGGTTGGGGAAAAAGAAATCCATTATTTTTAAGTGAACTTTATGTAACTTCTTTTGGATTCACTTTGTAAAAAGGTTTAAAACAGCTTTCATGTAGATTTTTAGGTCTGGCGCGTTGCGACTGCTGACATGCGATTAACTTCGATCATTTTTGATATTTTATAGATATTTTCGACGATTCTGTATCCACATGTGAGGTGCATCTCTAACATCAAAAATACCCGAACGTAATCGACGAAACAAAAATTGTACGTAACTGGTTGTTACAGTCTTATATAGGACGATAAACACCTTTCACAATTTTAGCCACCCGGCTATCTTTTTCGCCGTTACAAGAGAAAAAGAAAATGTATCAAATTTTCTGTTTGCTGTTTTCCATTTTTAAAACCTTGTACTCGTAATTGAATTAATCAAACAAAAAACCGCAAGAGGATATTTTAGTGTCAAATGTCACCTTTCCAACGAGCATAAATCTGAAATTGTTTGATAGATACCTCACGAGATATCGATCACTACAGACGTCTACCGAAAAAATAATGGATTACTTTTTCCCCAAACTAATATTTTAAGAAAGAAAACATTTAATCTTCTTAGGACGTTTGCTTATTTCAAAAAGTTATCTATAGATGTTGGTATATGTTTTTATTTTAGAGTATTAACATTATCAGTTTTCCTTCTAATGATGTAAGCTTTTCATGTATTCCGATATTGTTTCATAAAATCTTCAAAGAAAATGGTCATAAAAATGCTTAAAATATTTAATGCTCAAACATTTAAAATATTTATTTTTATGATCGTAATTCATATTTTGAACTTTAAATTTTCATTATTTTTACGAGGATATTGATATTTAAGCATATTTTAATGATCTTATTAATTACTATGTATAAAAACATTTATTGATATCGATTTTACAAATCTGAAGATTAAAATACTTTTCTCAAAATATTAGCGAAAGTAATTTTAAAATTTTCTTCTTTGGTTTATTTAAATATTGGTAATATATATTTTATTTATGCTTCATCTAATATAAATTCTAATAATAAGAAGTAAAAAAAGTTTTTCTTTATAACGAATTGTAGATTTTTCTAACTTTTCAGAAAATAATTTACTAATTTTTATTTGAAAATTATTCATTTCAATAAAAATGAATCAACCTTCTCTGAGTCCGGTTCAGTGGAATCACAAATGAAAGAATAATATTCAACCTATCTTTTGAAAACATTTTAGTTATTATTTCAAAAGTATGGATTTAAAATAATAGATTCAAATACCTTCTACACGAAAATTTCCAGCTGTATCTAATATTGAAGATTTTTAGTAGTAATCTTTCAACTCGAAGAAAGTATATCAGAAAAATATTCAGCACTGAAAACACCAGGTATAATAATTTGCAGCAGAAAACATGGTAAGAATTTTTTTTTTTTTTTTTTTTTTTTTTTTTTTGTGTGTGTGTGGGTATGATAATGTTCCCTACCTTGTTCGTGATGTGGTTACATATATACTCTACTTTGTTTTAACATTTTTCTAAATTTGCTTTTAGTAATCAAATTTAAATGATTTAAAGTATCATTTGTTTATTAAATATTGAATTGAAACATATGATGAATGAATTCTTATAAAAGCGTAGAATTGAGATGCTTATTTGCGATTGTGATAGTTTCCCTTATGTATCATATACGTTTGAATACAAAGCTGAAAGATATATTGATTGATGATGCTTTTCTCACCCTGTCTTTAAAACATTGTTTTGACGATTATGTAGATTTTACTCTAGAAAATGGATTTAAGTTCGGTATAGTAAAATTAAATGTTAAGTACAATAAAATATTTTACTGTAAGAAACAGGCTAATTTCTATAGAAAAACAATGCATATTAATATTATATAGTAAAATAGGAATTCATGAATTCCTCCATTCAGTCATTATGCATGTAAAAAGCATGTGGTTAAAAAATTTTGATAAAGCTACATTTCTAACGACCAATAAATTGTTCAACAGGCTCAGATGAGTATGAATCGAATTAGTACCAAGAAAGATAATACAAGAACAGAGAATATTCCTTGTTGGACTAAAGTGGTAGGTATTTTGATTCAAACCTACTCCTGCAGCCTAAACGTATTGCCCTGACAACTGTGCAGGGTGAATTAGAGATGGCCGTAATTTAACGTAACAGTTATTTTATAACAGTTATC
>JAPDSC010128932.1:0-14811 GCA_026290005.1 Latrodectus geometricus
TATCTTTTTTTTCCATTCTCTCGATTTATAAAGAACAGAAACATGACTGAATTCTAGCATAGAGAAAGAAAACTGATGTGAACTTAATTCTAATTTACTTTGGTTATTCCATTTCAAATATATAAGGCAGAAAAAATGCAGATAATTAGCTTGGGTACATATTGTACATGAACTTATATCTCTATTCCATTCTTCCATCACATCAATGGATATGAAATTAATTACTATGCCTTAAAAAGGAATTTTATAATGAGCTTTTACATTCATGAAAGAGTAAACATTGTGAAGCCTATTAGAATTACGTATCATTTTTATTTAAAATTAAAAAAAGAAATTCTTTTCATTTTTATAACCATTTGAAAATATTTTTATGGGCATTTTCCCTTTAAATCTTTTCATAACAAGGAATTGAATTCATTATTATTGAAAAGATGTGTATGATAAATGCATACAAAAAAGGAAATTATAATAATAAAATGTAAGCCAAGTATGGTATCTGATGAGAGGTTCCATGATTTTAAGAATGGTTTTTAATAATTTGAATATTAAAATAACGTGGAAACATTAACTTATTATATTTTTAATCTTGGTTATTTTAACGATAATCTTCTGATTTCAATTCGTGCTTGTTAGTAATATTTCTAAAATCTCCAAAATTAAATTCCTTTGACATCAAAATACTAAGTTGCAAACAGCTGCGTAAAATCAGGAAAAAAATGTCTGAATCATTTTAAAAAAAGGTTTGAAATATTGATACACTTGACAGAAAGAGATACATAAAATAAATTTAAATGGCAGTATATCTCCTTAAAGCTTATAGATGCAAATTTTTAATATGTATGACATTTTGTCTAAAACATTTAATAATGAAAAAAAGTTATACATAATGAATATTTAATAATGTTTTTGAATGAACTTGAATATTGGTGTTACTTTAAACAAAAGGGATACCTCTGCCGATATGTTGTATTGCTTTTCCCTTGAAACGATTGACATAAATTATTTGGCTCCTGAGTCGTTGTATGCCTACGCAAATAAATTCTATTTTGATGTTTACTCGACTGTAGAATCACTAGATTTACGAGACTTTTCTCCTTTTATGAGTATGCTTGGAAATACAGGGTACATTTCGATAGAGAAATGGAAGCCATCCCAATTGCTCTAACACAGCTATTACTCCTTGAAGACAAATTTATAGGAATTGTTTCTTAATTAATACGGGACTTTTAGGGAAAGCTTTTTCTAAAGAAGAAGCATGAGTTGCTTCAGTGAGTTCTTGGCCATTGTAGAGTTAATGGGAACTAACAGTTCAATTTAATTGCATAAAGAGGCTCGAGATTACTTCATTCAAGTTTTTAAACAACATTTTATCATTTTATAAAGCTATATAATAAACAAATTATGTTAAAAAACTTTAAATGCAGCTACTTAACCATTTCCAATTAAAACATTGGAAAGTTGATATTCTAGCCATTCCCAAAGACCCACCTTTTGAAATTGTTGCACTATTCCGTTTTTTGACAAGTCATGAATGCCTGAGAGAGTATCTAGTTTAGGGATTTTTGATCAACCAATTTGTCTTCTTTGTAATATAATTAAATCAATGAACTGAGTCTACCTCCAAAGTTTCTTGTCACTGCATAGTAACTCTGAGATGGCGTTGTATTGAAAAGTTAAAGAAGGCAATGACGTTTGGCTTTTAAGGAATTACTTTAGTCAATTTTTTACTTAAAGTCATCTTTAGTTTCTTTTTGAATATTTACTTGCTGCATTTTCATCTTTTTTGTATTCCCTTGTCATTATAAATGAAAAATATCTCTCCAAATTAAGAAGATTTAACACATTACAAGCGAAACTACAATCAAATATACGAATCTGCCAAGACATCAAAAATATTTTCTACCTGTAAATTATTTTTATTTGGAAAAATGATGTTAACGTTATTGAATCTTTATATTATTGAACGTCACAATTGTTTATACTTTTACAACTCATTTTGTAAGCAAAAATTAAAATATTTTCGTTTTTTAAGAGCACGTAAATACTGTGAGTGCACGTGAGAATACTTACATCATTTATTCAAATATATACAGTTTTGGTATCATAAAAAGTATTTTAATAAATGTAAATCATGTGAAATCTCCTGAAATATTTTGATTCTAAAGGTAAGTTTTTTACGATAAAATAAATATGATTTTCAATTTCCTTTTCTATCATAAATATTTATTTTTTATTGTATTCCTTTAATTCTATTAATCAGGTAAATACTTATATTATTTTAATAAAATTGATCCGTGTTTTAAATATATTTTTTTCAATTTACAAGCATATTTACTTCGTTCAAAAAAATAACCTTATTGTTTAAGTAAGGGAGGAATTGAAATTTTACGAAATTTATAAGATTATTGTTTTTATAAATCTCTAATTTTATTTAAATGACATATTTTATATCATGTTTAGTTTAAATATTTTTGAAAGAAATTAATTGCCTGATGTTTGAATAAAACAAATCGTTAAGCGAATTATAGCTATACTTTAAATTTACACACAATAATGATAATCATTTTTATACTGCATTTATATCGAAAAACATTACTAATTTTACATTACAATTATTTGAGTAGAATAATTAAAACATTAACATATATTAAATCATATTCCCGGTAATTCGATTCCGTATGATATAGTTTAAATGAATTTCGTTCCTAATTTTAAAAAGTTTGCTCTATTAATTTTAGGAATTTTCATGAAGTCATTGTACTTTACAAGTATATAGAAAAATAATTTTTCATATTCATTATATTTAATAGATTGAAAAATATGCTGCTTTTATGTGCATGTGCGAAAGAGAGATTTTATTTTTAAGCATAATATATAAATGAAATTCAATCAGTACTGAGCGCAACAAATTTTAAAAAATGTGGATTTAAATTTCTTTAAAATTTAAGTAAAATATTCCAAATAGACTTACTATGCAAATTATTTTATGATATCTTAAAAAATCTTCTAATATATTTCTTAATTTTTAAAATAAAATATTTCTTAACGTCATTAGTGTTTATAATTCAATACAATTTTTATACTCAAAATGTAGAATATTTTTAATTTTCTAATAGATTCTAAACTTTATTAATTTATCTTGTTTTTAAAACAGCGTTATTAGGTATTTTAACTTACAAAGTGGTGCTTGATCTTACTGAAATTTTATAAAAAATTAATTTTCGCTTAATGAGTAAAAGAGGAAGCAGGAAATGGCTATCTTCATTTTAAACAAATTTATTTCTCCATCATATTATAATCCAAGTCATGAGCAGATAATGCCAAAAATCATTGGAAAAGTCAGATTGTCAGTTCCAGGAAAGTTTGAAAGTATAGAAAGAAAAAAGTAGAAATAATTAACATTTCCCGAAATTGAGTTACAAGACAGGAAGAATAAAAACAGCTCAACTCTGTCATAACCGTATACTGCTAGGTTTTAATCGCTAACAAAAGTGAACATGACTTTGGAAGATAAGCGATGGAAACGTTGGAGCGATCTGGGATACGGTTATTGTTAATCTCCAACCAAGGGCGTAACTCCTGTAATTTAATCACGTGATAATGCGAGACAAAATGGCATCCACGTCTGCTCATAAAAACGACTTGCAGAGGCTCTAAAAATGATTCTTTCTCGCCGAAATTGCTTCTGAAAGAACTCATAAAGGGGAAAATCTTTTACTTATGTAGCTAATCATGAAGTTTGTTGAATTATTATTTTACTTTCTTTTGGCTTTGGATCAAGATTCTTTTACAAGAAAATACACTTCCTTAAGAGCTGTTGAATGTTCCGCTACTCTTGAGGTTGAAGTGGAATCAAGTTATATAGATAAATATATTTTTTATAAGAGTGTGGACTTAGAACTAAGCCCTTTTTATGGACATTTTCGATTGTGCTTTTCTTTATGGGTAGATTCAGTACAAAATATATAAGAAGAAACTTTGATTTTTGGTGAGAATTAAAATTTTTGTTTCGGTATTCAAAGTATTTTCTTTTTAAATTAAAACGATTTATTTCTTTATGGTGATCTATGAGTTAATACTATCATTACTTCATCTAATAAAATTAAAATGATCCAAATTTTTTAATTCGAAAATTGTTTTCTTAATATTTGTTTTGTGAAAATCATAAAATTTTTTAAACACTTATAAATTTTTATAACATGCAGTTGTTTCGAAATCTTACCTTATAATAATGCCAATGCTAATTGTCCTGTTAAAGATAATAACCTCACATTTTTAATGGCTGTTTTGTTATAGATGTAATGTAATAGAATAGATAAGTTTTAGAAGGAATTTCTCAGGATACAATTTTTTTATTTGTTAATAAATTATTGTCTTATATTTGAAGTTTATTTATTATAACTAATTCGTTATGTTAATTAAAACTTTTCTTTAGTTTGTATACTAAAAAATCTTTCAAAAAGTTTTTTATCTATTCAGAAAAAATATGGAAACTCTACAAAATATGAGTACAGAATGGACTGATATTCTTGTACAAAGTGATATAGGAATATACCAATATTTTAAAATCAACAAGAAATGTTCACTTCTTATAATCTGAATAAAATTTGTTTTGCGTGTTCAGAGAAATTACTCCAGAGGGAGTATGTTTGAACGCCATAAAATACTTTTTTTTTAATTCAAATGAGATTTGATATTTGTATTGTGTTTTCCAGTTCCCAATTATGGGACTTTCAAAATAATGTATTTTTAAAGGTATTGAACACAGTACATTTGTTTCTAACATCCATAGAGATATAATCGTGAAGAATGGAATTGGAATTAAAAATTTACATTCTAACATCGTTCACAAAAACATTTTTATGCAACTATTTTGTATTGTTGTGTCTAATATATTAATTTACTTATCATCATCCTATTTGTTTTGTTCAAATTTAACTTTTAAAAAGTTTATTTCTATAAGGCACCTGACTTTTACTTTAACCAAATGTTATTTTTTGCAGATTACATTAAAATTCTAAATCAATATTTGGGTCTATTTATTATTTATCACGAAAAGTGATCTATTTTAACTCAGATTTCTGACAAATATTTAAAAATAAATTAATTTGTTGAATTTTATAATTACTTTGAAATAAAAATTTGTATATTAGTAAATGTACTTTTACCTAGCTAGCATATTTATGTATGAGTAAATATTAAAAATTCATTTTCTTTAAATGATTTTTAACACGGTATTTTATAGAAAAAAGGATTTTTAAAAATTAAGGTAATTTCATTATTTTACTTGAACATTAATATCTCATTAAATTTTTTACTCGAATTATTAATCTATTTTACATTCCTTAATGATGTAAATTGTATTGCATCTCCCAAGACATGACTAAAAGAGAGTTTTTCTAACAGATAAACATTATTGGGATCCTCCGAGTATTACAAATTGAGTTATGTGAAATTTCATTATCGTTTTTTAACTTATTCTTGTAGTCCATGCTGGATTTCAAGTTCAAGTAGTTAATTGTGAACAGTTTCTTGATCATTTTCCGAATTTTTTCAAAATAAATATCTTTGAATTACAAAATTAAAATATTTATTACTAGTAATTCTGCAAAAAAACTTGTAATGATATCAACTAAAGGTTAATGACAAAAACAAACAAAATTAAACTTATCAAAATTATTCAGCTTAATTAAAATTGAATTACTCTTCAGTTTCTTGTGCTCGTCTATAAAATTCTTTGAGAGTTATGTAAAAGAATTTTAACCTAAATGTTCCCAAAATAGAGTGCCACAACATTGTCATCTCCAGAAGTTTTATTATTTTAGTTTAAATTTTTAAATTTTACTCACTTTTATTAAAAATCGAATGAAGTTTAAATATATTAAGCAATATTGAAAAACTTTGACCAATGTGGTTTTCCATATATTGAGTTTCCACAATGAAATGATAAGACCAATATTTTTCCTCATATGTTAGACTCTCAATGATAGACTCAGATTTTTCCTCATATGTTTTAATTCATTATATATTGTGCCTTATAATGTCAAATGTATAATCTGTACGTTTATGATAAAATAAATATATTTTATGTTCAAGTGTAAGGCTTAGTGAGTTTCTACATTAAGCTTTATATTTGAATATACTTTATTTACACATAAAGACTTGTTCGATTATGTATTTGTTTTATCATAATAGTAGTAAAATAAAGTAATTTAAAATATAAATGTATATAAAGTCAAATTTAATCAGATACACAGCATTAAATTTTAGTTTTAAACTAATAATAATATGATTTTTGTTGAGTAGCTCTCACATGTAGTCAATGATCAAAAAAAAAAAAAAAATTGTGATTGTTTTTTAAATTTTTTAGGATTACAATTAAAAAAATTAGGAATTAATTTATTGGGGTTATTATATAATCGGTATTTAATAGCAGAACATCATTAGTGGGATCATCAGTACATTGAAGTAATAATTTTCATTAGTTCTTTAATTTTCTCTTATTGATGAAACTGAACACGAATTTTGTGTTCTGCAGTATTTAGTTATAGTGAATTTTCATTATATTTTTAGCAATATTAAGACATAAAATATTAATGAAACATCTGATAATAATTAGAGAAAAGTGAGAAAATGTATATTTAGGCAATGAAAATTTGCTTAAGATCCAAAAGAATTACAAAGAATTTTAAAATTAGAATTTTTAGTAAAATTCTGAAAATTTTTCTCCTTTGACATTACATATAAAATATTTTTTCATTACATAGTTTATTGGATGAATTATAAATACATATTATATTGAAACTTAATGCTTACATATCTATGCTTAATTTAATTATTGCAATAATTAAAACTTCAAAATTTGATATAATATAAATAATATCTGAGCTACTATCTGTTAAATAATATACATTTGTAGATGTATATTCTCATTTAAATTATTTCAATTAATTTAAAATTCAAGTTATATTTCTTTTATTCATAATGCTTTATATATATATCAAAAATAATTAATAATACATTTTCTTCTTCATATTTATGTGAGTTATTTATGATTTTGTATAGCATGAGTTTAGCACTTTTCGAGTTTTCTAGATTTAAAAAACTGAATCACCAAGAATTTCTTGAGTTTCATTTAAACAATTTTATAAATTTATGTAGAAACTAATGCATGCATTCAAACATCGCAAGTCTTGAAATAATAAAATGGTAGACATGTTAAGAAAAATAGAATGGAATGATAAAAAATTATCAGAATCGTAAAATGTAAAGCACGCCTCAAATTATTTTCTAATAAAAATTTTTTAAGAGAGATGGAATTTTCATTTAAAATATAATATGAAATTTAAAGAAATGAAAATGTCTAATCATCTTGTAAACATAAAATTGCTATGAAAAATGTCAAATTATGTCTTATTAATGTCAAATAAAGGACATTAAATAAATACATTTTAAAATTATGAGCTATTTAATAAATTATTTACGTAAACTTAGAAATACACAAGTATAAATTTACAAACTCTATAGCTTTAAACTACATTTATTGCTTATTATACAATTCTCAATATTACAAATTAAATATATTAAATAAAATGCACCAAACCCAAGAAACAATTTTTGTGCATTTCCTTTTTGTCACTTTGAATATTTACATCATCATTCAATATTAGAATTTCAAGAAAATTTATTTCAGTTGAAAATAAATTAGAAAGTTTGTTATCATTTTATTTCTAAAACCAAATATTTTGATATTTTTTTATATTCAGTTCATACATGATATCCACGAAAAGAATTTTTAATTGTATTAAATTAGCCTGTGTTGAAATACTGATGCGTAGAATAATGAAAATTGGTTACTATAACAGTTGCAAAATATAAAATATTTTGTTGAGTTCCATGTATGTTTTTACATTTTTGGCTCAAATGCATAGATTGTTATAGTTGCTTTGGTTCGAAATCATGTTTTAAAAATAAAGAAAAGAGTTGGAATAGCAAAAACATCTGGATAACAGCTGTTTTCTAATAAAATAATTTCCAGGTGTTTTTTTTTTTGTTTTATCTTTGAAGAAGTAATAAAGACATCTCAATTACATTTATGTGACTACAGTCTTCTGCGAGAAAACGCATAGATCTGGCAGAAACACATAGAAGTGCTATATTAAATTATCTTACAATTCATCTTGAAAATATTTCTGTGAAAAATACTAGTTTACTTATATTTTTCATAATATTGACATATCTAACCAATATAATAACGAAATTCATATTTTATATTTTAAATTATACAAGTATTTTAAAAATAGGAATTTCGTTTCATGCACCATACAGATGATTGTACCACTTTTATACCTATTTCACTCATTAAAAATTTTATTGATTGAATTTTTTTTAACTATATAAAAGGACAATGGAATTTTAAAAAATGCTTAACTTTAATGAAATATTTATTAATTGATGCATTAATGATTTAAAGAAAACTTTTTTGTCAATATTTTTGCACAAGTAAACTAAAAAACACATATTTCAAGAAACTAATATTTGTGAACGTAAATAGTAAAAAAAACAACAAATCTATAAATCTCATATAAATTAAGTATTAAAACACGTGAATTTAAAAAAAATGATCAATATGAGATATTTGACAGAATCACTTACAAGAGATTCACAATTTTTTAGGTGGTTATTATTTAATAAATGGGAATTTAAAGTTGGATAAAAATATTAGCATTATGAAAAAGTATTTCATTAGAGAAAACGTTTACTTTATATGAAATTAAAAACTATTCCACAAATAATATTAAGCTTCAAGTTACATGGACAATTTAATACAGAATTTTGCATGTTTTTTTCTATTTATTTCAAATAGTTATATTTTTCCCTGTGCCTTCAGCCTCCTAAATTTCAATATGTTTAGTTTCTGCCTTAAAACAAATGATTAATTTTGGTAATCATGCAGAGGGAAAAAATTTTCCCTGTTTATTGTATTCATTAAAAAACTGTTTATAAAATTTAAAGAAATGTTTTGATAATCTGATAATATCAGAGGCAAATATAATAAACATTTTTACAATTATATATGAATCAGTGATAAAGTAGACATTTTTTATGGTTTCAGCTTTAGAGAGTCATAAAATATGTAACTGGTGAACTTGTTGAAACAGGTTAGGATAACACGGGCACTTAATCAATAAAAAGAGAAACATTGCATTTTCTATCAGCCACCACAAAGGGCTGTAAACATGTAAAACAAAAATATGCGAAATAAAAATAAACAAAGTACAAGCAAGAAATCGTATGATCAATTTCGCGAGATAGATATATTTGTAATACTTGATAAATTTTACTGTTTCCTTTGCACTTTTTTTTTTTTTTTTTGCATAATTTATATTCATGCCAAAGATTTTTTCGAAACTTATAAAAAATATTTTTATTTAATTTTATCGCATAAAATGTTTTTATGTGACCTTTATGTATTCATTAAAGTAAATTGCATTATTCATTCTTAAAGAATAATAAAACTATGAAGGAAATTTTGCTTTTCAATATTTTAACTTCCTATTTACAGCTTTTTTCTTGTGATGTTTTAAAAATTCATAATTTTGGTAATTTAAAATTTTGTTTAAAATCACAAAACTTAAGCCTTTATAATAAAATACACTTTTTCTTGTGTTTATATTTTAATAGAAAAACAAATAGAATATCAAAATATCATTAACTCTCTATACTTTATTACTAAATATTGATTTATTATTTTACAATTTATTGCATGCAAAGTATTAGTTACAATTATCATATTCTGCAAATCTAGATCAATTTATTGATATCCAAAGTGCTCTTCTTTGTTTCAAAGGAACAAAGTTCTATATACGAATCAATTAAAGAATCTAAGTTAACCAAAAAATTTCCTTTATTTGCTAATTTCAATATCTAGTTATTTTATATCAATAGTTTGATAAAGCATCAATGACTTATTAAAAATTTAATAGCTCAAAAACTAAGCTGATTATTTTCCGATGAAAATGTTTGAGAAAAATATTGCGTTATTTATATAATCTTGTTCTTGTTTCTATTTCCCATACAATTTACAAATACTTTTATAATTAAGTTTTTACAAATATGTTTACATTTTACAATTTAAAATTAATATTAGTATGTTCTACTACTTAAAAATAAATCTTGAGCAAAATTATTTATTTTTAACAGCTATAAATGCGCAAACTTATAACAATCATTTAATTTAGTGATAATATGATCTTTGTTTTGCTAATTTTAGTTTTAAAATATATTCCAAAAAGTCTTTAAAATATTTTAATTTTACATATTATATTATAAATTAATAAAAGGAAAATAATAATATCTTTTTTGTGTAATACTTTAAAGTTACTTGTTCAAAAATATGTAACTTTTCTTTTTAAAAATCTTTGTGGGAAAATTGTATTGAAAATTCAAAGAAACGTCTCTTTTCCCTTACGGCAAACTGTTTTCCATCCCCAACGAAAACTCGTTCCAAAACCTCTATTTATATCATACATTCCTTAACTGGTCCTTTCATTCAATACAATTCTTTGAATTTAATTTTGGGATCGGAATGCAGTCGCTGATGTCAGAAGTATTTTCATTCGGATGCAAATTGCTGCTGAGCATTCTAAATCCAATTCTACTTTTCGTAAGCCAATTTTAAGTTAATATCAATTTACTAATTGAATTTAGAAAGTCAAGTCTGAAGGAAACTTATTATTTGATCATCTTTACACAAAAAGATCTAAATTGAAAACTATATTTTTATTCCTAATGTCAAAACTATATTTTGATTGCAAATGACTAAAATATTAAATAAATTTGGTTATTCCTCTTTTTTAAAAGAATATTTATAATCTGAAAAGGAAGAAACAAATTCTACCAATTTATAATTACAAATATTATTTGAAAAGGTATAGCTTAAAAATCATTCTTTTTTTAAGAAATTTATTTTGATAATTTTTTAAGAATCATTTTTATCCTGAATACAATATTTAATAGCTGCGAATGTAAATTCAGTTTCAATCAATTTCTATGAGAAAAATATTAAAAACTGTCTTTAAGTAGTATATGAAAAATATAATAATAATTACTTTTTATAGGTCTTTTTACATATGAAATAATCTATTCTCTATAGTAAAAAGCTATTAAATAAAATTAAATAAACTAAATAATCAATATTCACTAACTTTATTTTAAGTATTACAATTATGATTATGTTTCATGCTAAAAAAAACTGATATCTTAATCAATATTTCTTAAGATTAAAAAAAGCGAAAATATTTATTCCAAATGCCTCTGAAATAATTTTATATATTAATATCTTTATAAAATAATGAATTATTTAAAAGTTCTTAATTCATTGACATTAAACTATATAATTCAAAAATGATATAAATTCTCTAATGACATTAAAACTATAGGACACATAAATTACAATTTATCTTAGCAGGTGTGTGTTTAAATACCTGTCCGTGCAAGACTGACATTAGGTGAAAACAAATTAAAATTTTATGTTTTTATGACAGGAAGAAAAATTAGTCAATTATGAAGCACTTGCATAAGAGAGAAGAAATTACGATAACCTTTTGTGTTTAACCTTACTTATGCAGCAATTTTTTTTTAATTTCTGTTTAACCAGTTAAACTTATATTAAATGATGTGTTCCCATACAATAATAAGTTTTGAATTAGTTTCCATACATTTTAACATATTACTTTAAATATTATTTAGTTTTAATGCTTTTTAATTTCATCTAATTTCTGTTACATAATTATTTTACGAAGAAAAAAATCATAATGGAATACAAGGAAATGAAAAATTCACTCTATTCCAATCTAAGAGATCAAATTAAACTTATTTCAGAAAAATAAAAACCATGCTTTTTCAAAATAAAGAATTCAATATTCGAATTTGGTTTTATTTGATTTTATGGCAGTACTATGTATACATTTCTATTGATAACGTTTATTCTCTCTTTTTCTCTCAAATAGATAGAATGGATATTTCACTTTGTTTTCCCTCATGTTCGAAAGCATTATCCATTATCTATCATAACTGAAATTTTCTCTTTAATGGTATTTCGTGGTGAATACAATAAAAATCGCACGAGAATTTGTTTTTGTTTTTTTTGGAAAATTTAAAATGAGATTCATAAGACAAAATATAATATTTATCTATTTATAAGCTAATTTTAATGGAAAATTTATTATTATTATCCTAATTTTATTGTCTCCCATTCTTTGTTTATTTATTGTTCTTCAATATCCATAAATATTTTTCAAATGACTTTGTTTCTAATTTAACAAAGTTTAAAGGTATAAATTTTAAAGGATTGTGAACTAAATTATTTTAATCCTGTTTAGGATATGATAAAAGATAAGTAAAAATAGAACTGTTTAATTCACACAAATAACATATGATCACATGCTATTTTTGTAAATTTATAATATTTTTAATTTAATGTTGTTTAGAAAACTCATCAATATATAACTATCAATTTTTGTTAAATAAATCTTTGTTCATCAGCATGTATGCAATCCTTTACTCACAAATGTTTCTTGTGGTTAATTTAAATTATTCATTAGTTTTCCTTAACAAAACTTTTGAAAGTAAACAAAGCAGTTAACAATATTTGGTACATTTTAATTTATTTTGATTTAAAATCTTTGGTTTTCGACGTTTTTTATCCTTGGATATAAGTTTCAACAAAATACTATATAATGAAATAGTACATATAATATAAAAGCAAGAAATAACATTTTCAATAACAAAACTGATAAAAGAGTAAGGAACTCTTATGATCTTTCATGTGTGTGTGTGTGTGTGTGTTACTGTAAAAGTGATTTATTCCGGAGATTACATAGAATTTATCTCGTAATTATTCATAATCACCATTAAATATGATAAATATGATACATTCTAGATTCTTTATTACAATTTCCATTAAGTTTATAAAATCTATTATAAAGTTGGGGTATACTGTCCCACTCTTCCAGAATAGCTCTTTCCAGTTCTTGGAGAGTTTGGGGGGATGATTTGTGGCCAGCAACTAGTCTTCCTAGAGCGTCCCAAACGCCCTCTATTGGATTCATGTCTGGAGATTACGCTGCCATTCCATTCGTACGATTCCTTCCTCGAAAAGGGAATACTCCACCAGATTAGCACGATGTGGCCTGCAGTTATCGTCCATTAAAATGAAGTCATTTCCGATTGCTGCAAGCGTAAGGGATTACAATAGATCTGAGGATCTCATTCCTATACCGGCGACTTGTCTTAGGTCCATCTCGAATGATATAGAGGTCTGGGATTCCATCAATGAAGATGTCACCATACACCAACAATCCCCCACCACCAAATCTGATTCTTTCGTCATGAGTGTAGAATTATTCCTACTGCCACGGTCCCTTCAGATGAAAATAAGCCTATTATCAGGATGAACAGAAAAACGGGACTCGTCAGAAAAAAAGAACATTGCTCTATTCATTTCTCCTCCAGTTCACTTGCTTTGTTAACCACTCCTTGCAGTCGATACGATGCTTTGATGTGAGTTTAACACATACCGTCGGTCGGCGAGGTACATACACCTACCTACACCATGGAGTTTGTTTCGTACAGTCTGAGTTGAAACCGTGGTGTCAGTAGCCAAGCGAAGGTGTTGTTGAAGAAGAGTACCTCTCATATTTCGGGTTCTCCAAGCCATTAATACTAAATAATGATCTTCATTGGGAGTTTTTGCCTTTCTACGATCTTCCCTGATCTTCGGCCTGCACTTCCATTCTCCAAAATATGGTTCCAAATCCTGGAAATCACACTTTGCGACACTCCAATGACTTGCGCTACTTCGGCTTGAGTTTGGCCCTCTTCTAACTTACCAACAACTCTCCAAGCTTCTGAATCGGTTAAATGACTTCGCTGAGACATAGTACTCATCGAAACGAAGCAGTCACTGAATGCCGATCATCCATGTCTTCATTGTCATTTATTCAGTTGAAAGTCAAATTTCATGCACTGCCACTGAAGCGAAGTTTTTGCCGTCGAACTCAAAATTAGTAAACTCCACAGTTTAAAAATCAAAAACATTTGCACTTGTGATTCTCTTCTTCCATTTTCGGAAAAAAAAATTTATCTTATATCTTTATTTCAAACAAAACTTACAATATCCTTTAATTGTTTTGAGCAGTGAAGTTGCAATATATTCTTTAAATAAATAATGCTATTAAATAATGACTGAATTCTTTTAAGTTTAAAAGTCAAAATAAAACTTTTAAGGCTACTAGTAACAGCATAAATATCAGAATAATATTTTTGTAATGATTTAATTTTTTAAGACTTTTATATACTGGCTTCTTTCATTACAAGCATTTAACAGACTGAAGTAAACTGCAAATCTCCTACCAATTCTGAGGAGTACAAAATTTATACGCTAAATGCAAAAATTAAGATACCGCTTGCCAAAAAAATAACAGATTTAAATGTAAAATTATGGTATCATTCTTCTATAAATACTTTTACCAAGTAGCAATAACTAATTAAAGCTGATCAAATAATTATAAGGAGTTTCTACATATGTGAATTATTTTTGGTAATATATTTTTTTAATTATTGTAAATTATACATATACAAATCAATTTTTTTGAAAATTAAAATAACTTAAATAATGCTAATAAAAGTATTTATTATTTATATATTAAATGAAAATATTCAAATATTTTTAAAAATATCCAAATGGACCCCAGAAAGTTTACAGGGCTCGGAGTTGTCCTGATATTCCTGAAATTCCTGATTTTTTAA
>JAPDSC010128953.1:0-11488 GCA_026290005.1 Latrodectus geometricus
TGCTTTAAGAAACAAATTGTATGAAAATAAAATTTCTTTTTCCTATTAACAAAGCTGTTATTTATTTAATAGGAAAATTTTTAAATAATTTATTTTAATTTGCTAAAGTTTTAAAAATATATTTAACAAATAAATTTTAACAAAAATTGTATGTAACAAGTAATTGTTTCTGTAAATTTCAGAAAATATTGAGATGTGAAAGTGCGAATAATTTCAGAAATTTGATATGCCTAATAAATGTTATATGTCTGTTTTGTAGGATTTGATCAACAAGTTAAAGAAAGTCAAGAAAGAGCGAATGAAACCTTAAAGAAAATTCCTGAAGTTAAAAGAAAAGTTGGTGAAGCTGAGAATAAAACGTTTGATGCTGAAGATGCACTCAGGGGTGCCATTCAAGATGCAGCAGATGCTCGTGACATAGCAAAAGAAGCTAAGAGATTAGCTGAACAAGCATCTAAGGTAATGGATACTTTCATGTGTTTGAATGGTAAAAAAATTTTGAATTTCCTTCATTTTCAAAGAAAAAACTACTATCATTAACATTTAATGCCTAAAAAATTATTTGGTAGTTTATAACTGAATTTTACCTATAATTTTAAAATATTATCATTATAATAAAATGTATCTTTTTAGTTGTTTCTCAATTGAATGTTTCCATATTAAGTTACTGTTTTTTGAACATATATTTTGAAACATTCTTAATTATCAAAAGTAAATAATTGTAACTAAGTATCAAAGCTAATAATAAATTATAGCCTTTTTATAAATTTAAAATATTTAATAAATAAATTGGTATCTTTTACTTATTAGAATTAGGAAAAATTCATTATTTGTATCCATTTTTAAATTTTCTTCATAAATCAGTAGACCTTTTTATATATATTTTTAAATCCATTATTTGGTTAATGATTAATTATGTTGAATAAAACTTTATTTTAATTATTTGTTAATTTATTATTTAGGATGCTGATGAGATACGTAAAGAAGCTGATAAAACTAAAGGTGAGGCACGTAAGCTGAAAGGTCATGCAGCAGAACTGACTGATGATGTGGATGATACAGATCAACGAATGAGGCACTTTGAAGATGAAGCAAAAATGGATGCAGATTCTTCAGTAGAGGTAGACACATTTTAAATATCTTAATTTCATTAATATTTAATAGAGTAATATTAGAAGAAAATTTTTGCACAATATTTTTTAGATATATAGAATAAGAAGTTATATGTGGTAAATTTTAATTCTGAGTTTTTTGGTGTAAAATAATTTACTTTATAATGTGTATAAAAATATTTCTTTCTGTGTTTAGTGCTTATTCCATCTATGCCATTTTTTACAACAAAATTTTATGTTTTCTTCTTTCCTGTCTACAATTTTTAAACATTATATATATATATATATATATATATATATATATATATATATATATATATATATATAATGTCACTTATGGTCTTCAAGATTCACTTGTAATTTTCATAATGAGATTAAAAAAAAAAAAAAAAGAATATTTATAAATTAGTATGAAACTCATTCTTTCAGAAAAAATTATTTTCGAAACATAGGAGAGGTAGTGAATCATGTGCTGGGGTTGACAGGAAGAATTCAGAGAGATAACAAAATTTAACAATAAAACAACTGATTAGAATAGAAATAATATAGAATAGATAAAATTTTCAATGAAATAATTAATATTTTAATCATGTAAAATATATGTACACATTGCTATCATTCATGTGTTTGTTGTAAGGTATTTAAACTACATGTGTTTGTAATTGGCATGTTTATGAACAATGAATCTTATAAAAAATGGTTACATCACATGCCCTTGAATGCCTTTACTGTGAAGAAAAAGAAAACCCATCTAATTTTTTTGAGATTGACCCTTTTAAATCTGAATCTGAAAAATTTTACTTATTTGGAATCTAAGATCAATAACAAAAGTGATATCAATCCTATTATCATTAAAAGGAAAATTACAGAAAATCGCAGTTTTTTGTCTTAAGACCTATTAAAAATCTCATCTAATAAAGAGAAGGACGAAAATTCTGTTGTGCAGGTTCTTAGTAAGATCAATTTTAACCTGTGCCTCAGCAATGTGAACTTCATTACAATGATGAAGGAAAAAGCATTGATGACCTTTGAAAAGAAAGTTCTGAGACTTATTTTTGGTGTTGTATTAGAAAATACCTGATGGAAAAAAATATAACTTTAAAATATATAGAATTTATTTAGATGTGATGGCATTATTAAATACACAAGATTGACAAGAATGAGATGGGCAGATTATCTTCTGAGAATGAATGCTGAAAGAATAACTCTTGACTTTAAAAGCTACTCTTTCAGCACTTATTCTCAGCTACTCTTTCAATACCACTCCTTTCTGTGGAAAAATTAAGAAAAATGGGGAGACAGCCTAGATAAGGATTTTGGCTAACTTAAAATTAAACTGGCAACTCATTACTTGGAAACTGATTGGATTGGGAAAGACTTCTGAAAAGGGCCAGAGCTCCCAATAAGCTGCTCTGTATATATTAAGGATTCATGATGAATACCATCAAAAAATTATATACTTTTGTTATTTTTTATAAAATAAATTACTTGCATATAAGCATAATGTTATTGCTGATTTTGCCTACTTTTGTTAAAAATGAATTATTTTCAGGCATTAGGAAGAGCAAACCAAGCAAAAACTGCTGCTATTGATGCCTTAGACAAAGGAAGAAGTGCCAAGGCAAAATTAGATGATATTCTGGATGGTCTAGGTAAGACTATGCTAATTATATCATTTAATTACCTCAGTATAAAAACTCATTATTATATTTGTACAAAGGACTCTCTTGAAATATTGATCTGTACATTATTTCATACAGTATTTAGTCACACTCTAAATAAACATATAAAATATTACTGGCAAATATTTCTTTACTTTTTTTCTAACTGTACCCATTTATTTTTTGTTAAATTATTACATCTAAAGTTACATTATACAATTCTTGTTTACAAGATTTTTAATAAGTGTATATGGCTGTCTTATTATAAATATGATAATTGAATCAATATGTGTGTTTATAAAAGTGGTTGGAAACTGTAGATTAATTTAGGTTAATATGAAAATTATTCATGTTTGATCTCAAAGGCTTAATTTAAAAAAATTAAAATATATATTAAAAATATTAAAATTTTGCATCTAAAATTATATGTTCTTTATTTAAAAATGTTTGCAAATATTTTACAAATATTAAATATATTAAAATGTGTAACTTGATGTACATTTAGTGATATATTTGATGGTATGAACACATGATGATTAAAATGTACACTGCTGTCCACTAAATTACTATACCTATAATGTGGCGTGCCTCATAATTGAAATATACACAACACCAAGAAGATAATGCAATATGCAAATGATTAAATTTTCCCTACAATGTTTTTAAATGTAAACATTACACAGCACGTTTACGATCCCCATATTATTGGTTAAATGTTGCTGCCTGGTGAAAAGTTGAGATGTGTTTAGTGAAAAATGAGAACTTACATTGCGTTTTTGACTTTTATAAAGATTGAACTGATGACTATCAAAATTCTAGCTTATCTTATCAAAGTATTGCTACTCACATCATTTGGTATCACATACTTATCTATAGAATATGGATATCTATGTATTCAGGATGGATCTGAGTTGCCTTTTATCACTAAAAGCTGAGAATATTCATGTGAGCCTCATAGACATTATGGATCACAAAACCATGTCAAAAATGCTTAGTCAAGAAATGATGTTGTTTACAAGACATAGGTTTCATAATTAGTGTCAGTTCATACATTTCCACAACCTTTGCAACAGCATGTTTTCAGTTTATTGGCCATGAATTTCAATACCTTTGATCCTACTGCACCTACAGTGTGCCTTCAATGCTGTAATGAGTGGTGAACTTGGTGGCCATGAAATCATGACCTGTTATTTTCAGACGAATCTAATTTCAGTTTGTAGCATTATGATGTTTGCATATTCATGGATGACAGTATCATAGAAAATGCACTTTGCAAATTTATATTTTAAATTGTTATATCCCCCATTATGCAGCTATAGTAGAGAATGTCATTAAATACTCCTCTTGGTCACTTTTTATTTGAACTGGTAACTCTTGGAATAATGGCCTTCACATTTCTGTTGTATCAAAGCCTTGATTCTAGCCTTTATTTGAATTTTTTGAAATGCTACGTTTCCGAAGGTTAATACTAGATAGCATATTTTCAATATAGTACAAAGTTTCTTATATACAGAAAAGATTCTTTCGCTCTTTTGCAATAAAAATATCTGGTCAGTGGTTGCTAAGCAACCAAATTTCACCATACGTTTTTCATTATGATCAATAAACTGAGACATTGCTTAAAACTGCATGGACAACTATTTCTGTACATATTGTTCAATCTCTAATACCCAATCCTCATACCTGTAATTGGGTAAACACTATCCAATCATGCAAATACTGTTAAAAATGTCAGAGATGATTGTTTTGAATGCTCAGAATCTGTACTTCATAATGTCTTTATTATATGTATGCCTTATTTGTCAAATCAATAATCTCCACTTTCTGAATTTTTATTAAATTTTAATATCAAAGTGTATATAATATGTAATTATATGCATTCTAAACAAATTTCTTTCATAATAACTTTTAATGGTAACAAAACTAATAAATAATAATAAATGACGATTATTTTAAAGAAAAATATGTATTATATATTTTATCATTTCTCTGTTCTTGTTTTAAAGGTTTAATCTATTTGGCATTGAAGCATTCATATACATATCTAATAAATATAATTTTGTTATTGGCAATTTTTTCCTAATGTGGCGTCTTTAATGACCAACTGAATGAGTAGTAGTTTCTTATATATGACATTAAAACAAATTACCATTTTAGAATAATAATAAAGAAGGAAAAATTTATAGAGAAGGAAATTAATTTTGCTACAAATTATGATACAAACTCTTCCTTTATCTAAATTTTAATTCTGCTTGCTATGTGAACTGCATTTTTTGATTGAATCATTCGTTATTGAGTCAAAAAGCAAAAATTTTGCAACTAATTTGGTTTGTTATTATTTTCTACTAGTTGACTTAGATACTGTGGACAATTCTCAGTTAGATGATCTTGAGCGTTTACTTGCCATTGCTGAAAGGGAACTAATTAATGCTGACCTTGGAGCAAGAACAGAAGCGCTGAGAGAAGCTCAAGTTGAGCAAAAAAAGTGGATGAGAGATTATGAGGATGAAATTGAACAGCTAAAGAAAGATGTTGCTAATGTTGCAGCAATTAGATATTCCTTACCAGAGGACTGTTATCGTAGATTAGTACTTGAACCTTAATAAATACTTTACATTATTTTACTATCAATTTCTTTAAATTAATTAACCATAAAAGCAATTTGAAATGTTTATATCTTAATAAATTTAGGATTTATTTTAAATCGTAAAGCATTTTTCTTTCACGAGATATTTACTTAAACAAATTATTTGGTTGTTAGGAAAGTAATTTCGTTTTTCATGAAAATAAAAAATGTAGAACAAATAAATATTTTATTAGATTGCATACTGTATATTCAAGTTTAATATCTTTTGTCATCTTTCTGGTAATAGAATGGTTCCACACTCATAAAATAGTTGGTTTATACTGTCAAAAAACTGATCCAAGTGGTAAAAACTAAATTACTTTCCGAAAAACCCAACACTTTAAGTTATGTCTTGGTGTAAATTATATTTTGATAAACTTTTGTGTTCATTATATTATATTTATTCAATATAGTTAAAATTTTAAGATGAAACTATTTGTGTGTATTATTTTTCTGATTTTGTTTTTTATTAAGATACACTATTTTATGCATAAAAGCCAAAATTTGAAAATTATATGACTTGTATTATATTCAAATGCTTGAAATTATTAGCAAGATTTTGAATATATTATTTCAATTTTCTTACAAAATGGGGAAAATTTATTCTGTATGAGACATAATTTTACTTCGAAAAGTTTAATTAAATTAAAAGAATTGATTAAGTTTTGTTTATTGTAATAAAAATATATTTTTTATATTTGATTTTGAATTTCTTTTGCTGGTTGTAATTTTTTATTAATATTTGTAATCAATTAAAGATGTCTAACAAATTATTTCATTAAAGACTTTAAACTAATGATTGTAATTTTGTGTTATTTTTCTTTAAAACTCTTAAAAACAAAATAAAATTTAATATTTCGTACTTTAATACTTTGTTTTGTGTTTTCATTGAGTTCAAGAAATTGTTTTTACATTGAAAACAAAAAAAAATATTCTATTGCTTTTCAGATCCTTCTTTTTTTTATTATAATTTTATGGAGAAGTTAATATCAAGTATATGAATTTTATTATGGGATTTAAATGAATTAAAACTATGTAAAATAATATATATAAGAACCTCTCCTATGTTTCTAAAATTTTATGAAATGATTCAGGTTTATTTCACTCCAATATATTATAATTTTAAATATATTGAGGAAAATCTTCAGCATCTAATAAAGTTTGTATATTATGTTATTTTTGTGGCTCTAGCTGTCAAAATTTCTGTACTTAGATTATTATTTGATTACATAACTCTGCCCATCAAGATTATTAAGAATTGTATTAAGAATATCACCAAGTTCAAAGTTACTACATATATTTAATATAATGCTTTGAAAATGTGTGCATCAAATGTAACATCTTATCGAAAGAATTTAATTGTAATAAAAGAGTGAGATTTAAACTTCGTAACCACATTAATTCCTAAAAATTATAGAAAGATCAGAAAAATAGCTGTAACTTTTAAAAATTATGACGATCTGTGTGAAATTTCAATATGGTGTTAAATAAGCAGAAGAACTTGCAATATGCAAAATAGTTTTGAGCTGCAATGCGGATGTGCATGTTCAGTTTGAATTTTTGTTTGCATGCCTTGATTTAATCAAAGTTACCTACATGATAAAGTATAAAAATACATAATTAATTATTAAATAGCAGGAGAAAAATTTTCAGATAAGTATAGTGTTAAAAAATAGCTAATGTATAAATAAAAGAATCAAGTGTGTCAGTTTATTACAAGCAAGGTATTTGTAATACACTACAGGGCACCGTAAATGCAACATCCTGAAGGAAGCATGCAAATAAAATAATTGTAATTAAAAATAAAATAATTTACTGCATTCATTAGCAGAGGTAAGATAGGCAAATGAATTGAATGTCAGAGCAGACGCACATCCCCGTGCCTGTGGCGCCACTTTAAGCGCTATTTAAGACTTGCAGATTTCGACGATTTCAAATTTGGCTATTGTGGTTTTTTTAAAAAAAAAAAAAAACGATCAATCATGCCTCGTAGAAAACAGTGATCATTTTTTGATCAAGTGTTCGGAATACAGGAATACCCATCTAGTTATAAACATTAACAGTTAAAACTTGACTGACAAAAATATCTGAAAATAATTTGAGTTCTAAATTCCAGTCATTCTTATTTTTAAAGCACTTTTACTATTTTATGAGAATGAAAATAATTGATATATGAAAATAAATATAATTATTTTTCTTTTGTGTTAAATAGTAACAAATTCCCTATCATTATTAATGCAGATATCGTATCTCATCCATAAAAGTTTACGATTGTGATGTAATTTGTGAGACAATTAAAATCAGAGATAGAAGATATTGCAAAATATACAGAATGTCAAAATTTTGTTAAGGATGGGAAAAGCCCATAAGGACAACATTCTACATTTAGAGAATAATTAATTCAGCTATTTTTTAAACAATAGCATTTAAAAAATCTAGTAAACCGTTGGATTTGATATAAGACAGTTCTTGTTTCTTGAAAGCTCTTGGGTTTGATATAAGACATCTCTTTAGGAAATTAAAACGGTAAATTAGGCTATCTATAAGAAATTATTGGGAAAATGTTCTTAAAATGGAAAAGTTCCCTATATTATCTTCTGTATCTTTCTTTTTATCTCGGAAAGAAATGTTCACGAACTTTTGTTCATGTCGTATTCATCAATGACAAAAGAATAATGGTATCTGTAGCACAATTTTTTCGTATTTGAAATGCAGATTACATAGTTACATAGTTTTAAAACTTGATTGACAGAATTCAAGTTTTAAAACTATGTAACCTTTCCTTGAAGAATTAGAGATATTAAAAATGCCCTCATAATGTTTTTTTCTTAAGCTTTATTCCCATCTTTTATTTTTATTTTATTTCTCAAAATAAGTTTCGACACAATTATTATTCCATTGCTATTATAATTCTACAAATAATAACATAATCACGCTATTATTGTTGAGTTAAATACCAATTTTTTTATAATTTATCAATTTTATAAACACTTTATATCCTTTATATATTTCCTTTATTAAATAGAAATGAACATTCTTTCTTTGATCATAATGACTTTTCATATATTTCTTTTGTTAAGCAGAAAAAATTTCCTTTCCTATTCGATTATTTTTTTTAATGTTTTTCATAAAAATAGGAAAAAAATTATTTCTTAACATTTGGCAATAATAATCACTCTCTGATAATGAATCATGGTGTTGCTATTTTTTCATTAAGGATTTCATAAATTCTCATTTTCATTTATCTGTTGTTCAATATCTTACCTAAATAATGATACGCATCTTTTAACATGTGTAAAGTTTGTATTTTTCAATTTCGCAATAATGATATCTTTCCAAAAGAGAAATACTTAACAGAATCAATTTTTAACTCTGTTTAAATCTATTTTAAAAATATGGATTTTTTATTATAAATATTGATTTTTGTAGTTTTCAATTAGACCATATTGTAAAGGAAATTATAGCTCATTACTTTTAATTCATGGTTTTTATTTTACAAAAATCAAGCAAATTGTTTGTATTAAAATAATCAACAAAAACTGGAAGCATCTTTAAACAAATAGTTTAATATTTTAAATAATTATTTCGGGATTTCCTGGAGTTAATGAATAAAAAATAAGCATTTGAAAATATCCTAATGCATAATGTAAGTAATTTAACAGATAACCTGACTTTAAAATGATAAAATAACATTTTTAATTTCAATATGATGAGATTATGAAACTTTGACAGTATACAGCCTAACGGTAGAAGTAAAGCATTGTAGCATCCACCTCCTAAGTTTTCTTCCAGGAGAACTTTTCATAGATAATGTATTCAAGTGTCACAAAGGAGGAAACCCGGAAAACTCCTAAGCTTCGACAGAGGTGCACGCAAAAGGCAAAAACACAATATCCATTTCTCGTTGTTAAGCACTTCTAATGACCTTGGACACTTGCACAAAGGGCAACACTGAAGAAGCCAGTCCCGAACATATTTACTGAAATGCATTGGTTTTCCGCGGAGTGACCTTCTGCGCAACCCTGTGTGGTCTTTAAGAGGTTGAGGGCGGAGGTAGACATGGACCTGATCTGATCCAGATCAGGGGATTAGAAAGAAGAAGTATGACCTTGGACTCGCTTAGCTTAACAATTTTATGTGCAAAGATGTTTTTTCCAAAACAACGCTCATGAAATCGTGAAGTTAAAAGATAGGATAAATACCGATATTGAAATTGTTTCAAAAAAAGATTTTTCTTCATCAGTTACATTTAAAGAAACAAACTTGACCTTGAAATTTTTCTATATTGAGCATTTTTCCTTTAAAAATAGAATTCAGTATCACTTCAAAATGGCCCATCGTTTTCTTAATGACTAGTTTAACTTTTTTCTTTTTAGTCTTTTAAAACGAGTTTTGACTTATCTGAAACATATGAATCCCTCTTTGTAACATAGGAAACTTCAGAATTTACTACTTTAAAGTTTTTCGGCATTAATTACTTGTATTATCTTTCTTAATATAGGGGATTAATTTTTAATCAATAAAAGCATTTCAAACTTTTAAATCTTCAGAAAATTGGAAAACATTTTTGAAATACAAATATATTCACGGTTTTACGAATCCGTTTAAAAAATCTTGCATATGATGAGTTTTATTTTTTAAAATGTTGTTATTTCATTCTCAACTGATTAATACTTTACTTATCTAAAAAAAATCACTTTCAAAAATAATAGCTTTCCCTTGAGATTGTTTTAAATTTATGAATCTGTAAAATTTAACCAGTTTTACTTTATTAAACCAGATGTGAAACAAATCTCACTTCTCATTGAATTCTTGCAAAATCAGAGATCAATAGCCTTGATAGGATCCATCCTCGTTCGAAAATCTTATCTAATTTCCTTTTGTTTAAATAATATGAATTTTTGGTGAGAAGAATATTTTTCACACATAACTCAGATGTGCGAAATATTTTCATGTATAACTCAGGTAAAGAAAATATTAGTTGCTACTTGATTGGCTATTATTTTTAAGCTTATAATGTAAATTATTATACATTAAAAATACTGTACATTTATTTTTACAGAATATAGTACAATTTCTAGAAAAATCTAAAACTGCAAATTTTAGATTTTCATATGCCTTTTTAAAAAAATATTGTTAAAATCAAAAATATTCAGAACTTTTCAACTAATTTGAAAAGTAATAACTGCTATTTTATCCTATATTTCATACAGTTGTAGTTTTAAATTAAAAAAATCAAACAAAATAATTAGTTAAATGTTATTTGGGTAAATAAAGTTCTCTTTTAAAATATAAAAAGTAACCGTGAACGGGAAAGCCAGGTGGCATAGTGGTAACGCTTCGCGATGCCAAGATTTATTCCACAGGTTGAGTAAGATCGACTCAGCCATTCGTCGCTAAAACTGAATATCAAGCATGCTTGGGAACTAAATACTGGGGGTTCGTATTAGACTGACCATCTAACCAGGACATAAGCTTTGCATCTCAACTTGGGTCCTTGTACAAGAAAACAGATATGGACACTGTAGGCCTTGATCCCCATTTAAACTGCCGTTAATCAAACGCACAGATACGAGATTTTATCATCAAGTTGAATAAGATTGACTCAGCCATTCATCTCTAAAATTGAGTACAAAGTATGCTTGGAACTAAACCTGGGGGTTTAGTGTTAGACTGAATCGGGACATATGCTTCGAATGCCATTTTGACTGTTTTGCCTGTTTTGAATGAAAACAGATATGGACACTGTAGACCTTAATCCCCCTTTAGGCTGTCGTTAATCCAAGCTGTTAACTTTTTAGGCTATCAGGGCTGTCGCAGAGTTTAGTTTTTTTGGAAATGGTGGAGATTTTTATTCTTTCAAGAATGAGCAGTGGATTTTATAAATAAATTGAGTTAAAACTGAAAAATAGCAATAATTCATATCAAAACCAAATAATGATACGAAATAAAACATATATTTCTTAGAAATACCTTTAATAATAAATAAAATAATAATATTAATAAGAAATAAAAAGAGAACCATTTCCTTCTCGGATCCCCTATGAATATACATATATATATATATATATATATATCTACATATATAT
>JAPDSC010128973.1:0-21649 GCA_026290005.1 Latrodectus geometricus
TAGAATGATTTTGTTTCAAAAGAGAATCTAAAATATGAATTCTTCAAGTCCGTCAAGAGAATTCTCACTCACGCTTTCCTGACTTGAATGAATTTTTGCATGGGAAATCCTAATGCTGCATATTTAAAACAACGTAATTCTGTTAAGATTATTCAATTTTAGGAAGAACAGCACGTTTCCATGGCAAATCTCAGATAACATCCAGAATCTTTCTTAGTTGCTATGGTAAGCGAAATCTTCTTAGAGATTGTTTCAAGTGAAGTTATTTGTTTCTCAAATTATTTGGATTCAACGATCCGTGCTCTCAGCGAAGTGGTTTACGCTGAATGCACATTTGGCATTATGATGTTTTTGAATATATTTCAATCACAAAATAAATTCGAAATATTTTCAATTTCTTTATAGAAACAAATTTAAAAGAAAGCTTTTTTTTAATCTTTTCGAGTTCAATTATTCTATTATATGTACATACATTAATATTATAATTATTATATTATGTATGTATTTAAATAAATTTTGTTTATACACACATATATTCATATGTATATTTGTAGGCATACATATTCTTATAAATGGAAGTAATTATAAAAATTAATTTTTGATAATTAAAACTGAATGAGAATTTTACAATTTTAGGAACTAGTTTATTTTGCATCAGTCAATAGGTTTATTATAGAAAATAAGAGTTTTGAGATATATTCTAATATTTATCTTAATATACTTCAAACTTCTGTGTTAAATAGTTATTTTATTCATAAAAATAAATTATTTTATCTCTATATATAGTTGGTTATTTTTATATTTAAAGTTGCTTTTTACATACGAAGAATAGAATTATTCATATAATAATTCAATCAAGACTTATCGTTTAAATTGAGATTCCCACTGCAAATGGAATCTACATCCTGGGTGATAGTCAAATCTACGAATCTTAAATTGAAGCACCAACCGTTAAGGTATTTGTCGTAATGAAACGTGATTGTTGAGATTGACATTAGTATCGCAAAGAATCTCATTTAAAATTTGCAGTAGAGTAATTATACCACGTTTGGAAGAAGCACGATATACAATTTCAATCAGTCCTTGTTTAATAAAAGCTTACAGTCAGTGTTATTATTAGATATATATATTTCTGCTTTTTGTATATTTGCTTACTTGCATCTAATACTGTTTCTTTCACACACAGATCTAGATAGTTTTCAGTTTAACATTTAGTGGGTTCCCATTTTTGACGTAGATGTTTGAAGTGGTTCGGAATTTACTTTAAGCTATAATTTCCGGTCTAATTAGTTTTCATGTGCAAAAAAGTAACCGTTGAGTGGCTAACAAACAAAACAAAATCTAATTCTCCCATCTAGGGTTAGTTTTTCCTAGAAATATTGGACTTTATACAGCTCATTTAACTTAAACTTGCAGCTGATATTTGCGAGAATTTTCATCAATTAATATTAAATTACACATTTTTATGGTACATTAAACTAGAACCATATTGACCATTTATCTATTACAAAAATTGATGAACAATTTTTTTAATAAATCACAAAGTTGGATCACATGAATTTTATTTTTTAGTTCTGCTGCTGCTTTCAATAAACAAATTGTGGTATAGCATAAGCAATAAATGTTCTATGGCTTTTCAAAGGAAGGGTTTTTATATGGGCAGATTTACACAAAAATTTGGACTTATTTTACGAGGGTTACTCTCAGCTAAATTTTTGAGATACGCGCAGGCGAGAATTTACAAAATAAAAATAACGGTTTAATTTTAAAATAGAAAGTATTTTTACAAAGAAGACGATTTTTACTGACTTACTTCAGTTTGTTTAGCGTAGAATAAATTTTAAACAGCAGAGAAAATGGAGTTGACGCGAGAACATTTTCGCACTATGATTTTCTACGATTTTAAAGCAGGAATAAATCAAGAAGAATGCATTCAACGGTTGCAATTAGCATTTGGTGATGAATCTCCAGCTCGTGCTACTGTATTCAGATGGTTTAGAGAATTTAGAAAAGGTCGCAATTTTCTTCAGAATGAAGAACACACAGGAAGGTCGCCTTCGGCAGTAATCCCGGATAATATGTCTGCCATACGAAAAATGTTAATGGATGATAATCGCTGCACCTATCAAATGATACAGAAGGAACTTAACATTGGATCCGCAGCCATACACAAAATGATTCATGAAGAATTACATACGAAAAAAGTAGTTTGCCGTTGGGTTCCCCATAATCTAACTGAGCATCAAAAAGAGGAGCGTGTCAGAAACAGTGAACAAACTCTTAAATTGCTAAATGATGGTGGCCACCGCATCATTTCTAAAATTGTAACAGGTGATGAAACGTACATATCGTTTTTTGACGTTCCAACACGTCAAGAATGCAAAGTATGGGTCTTTGAAAATGATCCCACGCCGACAATGGTGAAAAAACAACGTGCACTGAAAAAAAGTGATGTATGCCGTTTTCTTCAGAAGTACGGGAGTAGTGTGATTATGAGAGAGCTGGCGCAGTGACCTTTAGGCCATAAGCCCGCCCCATTAAATTTCCAGCCCACTTTTAAGAGCAATGGTGTGAACGCCACCCATAAAATCTCCACCCACTTTTAGAAACAATGGCCTCCAACCCCTCCATTAAATTTCCACCCACTTTTAAAAACAATGGTGTGAAAGCCACCCATTAAATTCTAACCCCTTTTCAAAAAACAATGGTCCCTAACCCCTCCATTAAATTTCCACACCCTTTTAGAAACAATGGCCTCCAACCCCACCCATAAAATTTCCGCCCACTTTTAAAAACAATGGTGTAAAAAAGTCCCATTAAATTTCCACCCACTTTTTAAGAACAATGGTCTAAAAAGCCCCCATAAAATCTACACCTACTTTTTAAAACAATGGTTGCAAAACCGTCCATTCCACTTTTAAAATCAATGGATCTATTTTTTAACCACACCCACTGGTATAAGAAAACTCCGCCCTCTTTTATAAAAGTACGAATTCTATAAAACTCAATTTAAAAAAGCTCTTAAAAATTATCTGAAAAGTCGCTGAGACGGCAGGGTACCCCCTTAGGAGAGCACCCCCTTTTTCTCAGATGTTCGCAAGAGAGGTATTTTAAGTATTTAAAGACAACAAATATATAAACAAAGAACTGGAAATGAATAAAAAGGAAACCCATTTGATTAAGGTATGCACTCGCATCACATTAATTTATAGCTTTCGAGCAGAACTTCAGAAGCTTCAATCGATGATACTTTCATCAATAACCCCATCTGAAACGAGAGAATTCATGGAACGCTTAGGAAATTTAGAAGATAAGTTTCAAAAAATAATTGAGAGTCTTGATGAGAGCTGAAGGAAACAATTGTTTTATGAATGTAAAATAGAAGGAAGAATCCCAAGTCTTTATCTTTTAATAGTTCGAAAACTATTAAAAAAATATATTTCCCACATGGTTCATCATTACACTTTATTCTTCATTTGTTATTGTGCAGTGACCGAGGGCTAAAGTGTTAATACCATCCGGTAATATGTGTCGCTTGTCATCCTTCCCGGAGAGGGCAATCTTATTTACTAGTATAGAGTGAAGCTGATGTTTTGTGCTTCTGATAAGATTCATGGTCCTATACTGTAGTTCCTGTGAGAACAAACAACTTTTGTAATCCTCGAAAGATATCCTATTTTTCACTACACATTTCTTAACACCCTTTGACTTTTTAATTAACTCTTTTTCAGTTTTACAAGCATACATCTTAGATCTTAAGCCAACGAACTCTTCCAAGATCTTTCCCGCATTTTCATCTTTCATCTTCCCCAAGACCTTTTTATTTACTCGAGGCATTCCAAACTTATTGTTTTCTGGATAATCTGATGTATCAAAGTAGTCAATCATTTCTTTCATATCCGCATAAAAGTCCTCCGTCTGTATATCGTAGATGTAACTGTCAGTGTCCATGTACAATAGCTTGATATCGTCCCCATATTTAGGCTTCATAACATTATAATGGAAGTCGTACATCAGATGCTTCGATAGATCTAATATACTCATGCCGACGTATATTGGCTTATTAAAGAACACTTTTGTCTTGTTCATGTGAACGGCGGCTAATCTTTCGTCGAAAATGGTCCTCCCCTTGAAGTTGGGCTTAGCAATTAACTTCTCCGCTTTCAGGGGATCACATACTAGTCTAATGTCGAGTCGCTTCCTGATATTTTCCATCGTCTTGCCAAAGACCGAGTTGTTCATAAGTTTAAAGAAGTCTTTCTCAAAGTCATTGGTTGCCTTGGTCCTCATTTCAGTGTTCAGGTCTATGTACCTCTTCAGCCAGGGAGACTGCTGAAACTCCAACACTTTGTGCACCTTTTTTATCTTCATCCCCAACTGCAACAGTTGCTTCAAAACCCTGTAATGAACCACATAATGCTCTTTGTCATAGAGGGTTGTCAGTAGTTTTGGCTGTTTTGAGCCATCAGGTATCCTGCTCTCAGGTGCTAGAGGTAGGTCTGAATGGATGTTGTGCAGATGGGTCGGGTACTGTAGGTCGCAGTCTACGATGTATCCTAAATCTGAGTCATCCGCTACTTGGGTCACATCTGACACAGTGCTCCACTTGAAGCCACCATGCGGTAGGTATTGACTCATAGCCCATCCGTAAAGGTTGTTGGCGTCAAGGTACATCAGATAGTTAGACTTCTTGTTCTCGTCATAGTCCTTCATGTACTTGTTGTTCGCCTTCCCATATCGGTTACAACACTGAGAGATGCCCCCTCTGGTCCCCTTTTCTAGCATGAGTATCATGTCATAGTCTGTCAACAACTCTAGCTCGACCTCTGTGGTTTTGAGCATGGCGTCCCACGAGAGTCCGGGCGCAGTGAAGTACCATGCAGGATCCAACTTATAGGTCTTTAGACAGACATCTCTAAAGTGTTCCATGATGTCAGCTAGGATGAGTACATCAGTCTTCACATATAAATCGGAATATTCACCCAATGTCTTAATGTTGAAGGCCTGCCATACCCTTTTGGCGTGCTCGTAGTCCTCATCCTTTATGTGCGACTCATTCAATTGGTTGTAAAAGTCTTCCTGTGGAGGCAGCTTGGTTTCTTCGCATTTGCCCCACGAGTCCATGTAATCGTACGGGTAGACACCTTTTCGGGTGACGAGATCTAGCTTATCCTTGGGGAAGTACTTAGCTGTCTCCCTAAATTCCTTTACGTTCTTCGCAAGACTATCGATGCTAGCGGCCATGAACTTGAACGAGTCGACAAACCTCAACTTTATACCAGGTACCTTAACTTGTTCCCCATCGTTAACTTCTACCATCCTCGCCCCGACCTCCTTACTGAATGAAATGTACCTCTCCTCATTGTTTGGAATAACATCAATGTCTCCTTTCTCCCCACCAAGCTCCTTTATGAAGAGATGGGCATCATAGCCAGACAGGTTGTGGATAAACACCGGAATGAACGAAGGCTCTTGATACTTTAGGTTACAGAGATTGTGAGCAGGTCCTCTGTAGTTCGATTCACATTTCGCCGGATCAAGAAGATGGTCATGATCTCTGACTTTTCGAAAGTCTGGTTCATCCTTGGGTGAATAAGGGGAAGGTTTCTTCCTGATATCTCTGTCACAGATGTGGCAAACATGAGTCCTATGAAAATGTTCTTCATCTTCGGTGGTCATTTTAATGGGTTGCTTCTTATCATAAATGTTCTTTATCGCTAGCGCCTCAGACTTCACTGTCTCAAAGAACACTTTGGTGGCATCGGGTCCTCTGTACGTGATTGGTGCCTTATAGTCTGCATGTTTATATTTGATGTAGATAGTGAAGCTCATAGGCTCGTGTTTTTGATATTTATGCAAAAAAGATCTGTCTTTTGGGAGGCAACAGGTGTCTATCTTGTTTGTCAAGCACTCGAAGTCTCCGTACATCACAAAGGGTAATCGTAAAGACCTTTGGTAGTTTTTGAACCGTAGGGATTCGTCTTTCTTGGGCATTACAATCTTAACTGGTGCATTCTTCCTACAATCCGTTTCATGAGCTTGGAGATCCTCTTCGGAGTAGTAATACAGCAGACATCTCTCACAGGTGAATACCTTTCCGTTGTGTTTAGTCAGCTGTCCACTTATCAATTTGGAGAGGTCTTTAATCCAACAGTAATGACTGTTTCCTTCCTTATTCTTTATGTACAGCAAGTTGATGTGTTTGTCATTCTTATTTTTAGTGATTCTCAATGGGTAAATGTCATTACCTTCATATGAATATATGTTCACGGATACATTATTCAACTTTTCAAACCTGTTAATTATTCTATCCTCCACCTTCACTGGGAATTCAATACCTTCGAACTTTAGCTCATTTTCATATGGTTTATATTTTGTGACTCTTTGAGCATCTTTTTCAGCTGGATATAGTGCAGAAAGTATTGCCCACATGAAACATTTATTATCCTCATTTTGAACGTTGATGACTGCTTTTTTAGCTTTAATTCTTTTAGGTAGATCAATGTAGGATGATCCTCTCAGTGGGTTGTACTTATTGATCCTCACCTCAAGGCTTTTAATCCTGACAAGCGTCCAACCTGAACCCCTAGCAACAAACTCCTCCATCTCTGTCAATAATTTTTGGATAACCGATCTGTAATGGTCTACCAAATCGGTCGATTCTAAGATGACTTCATTTTCTGTTTTGAAGTTCTTCTCCATTTCTATCAGTGAGTCATCCTTCCCCTTTTCATAGTCGCAAAGGAACTGGAAGTTAACCTTCAGCCCATGCAACCTTTTCAGATGTTTGGTGATGAGACCCCGGACTAATGATGAAACATCATTCAGAAAGTCTACGGGAAGCACCAGATTGTGTTCGTTTGGGATATCGTACGTCTTCAACCGAGACTTAAATGCCGTCTCAACTTCTTTGGTGGTATACAGCCTTCTCTTCCGCGTATCTGAAAACAGGTCAGAATCAAAGGCGAAGTGACGGTTGAACAATGCACTCTCAATGTATGCTATGATGTCTGCCTTCCTTCCTAATTTGGAATAGCCTCTAATGCCATGCGATCGACAAAATTCACGAAGTTGGCCGATGGTCATGCGATGCAGCCTCTGCATGTTGTTGAAATCTTCTAAGTGATCCTCCTGACTAGTAGTTGCCTTCTTAGGCTTATAGTTTTGATGAGCCTTAGTTTGCAAGTGCTTATTTATGCTAGACTCTTTATATAACTTACCACAGCACCTTATTTTAAGCTCCCTCTTCTTCCTCGGCTTGTTGAACAAGTCATTATGGAAACTGGAAAAGCCATTATGGTATTGAGTGAGCTCAATCAGTTCCGACTTCTTCAGTTTCGAGTAACCTCGAATATTATTTTCCCGACAGTAGTCTTGCAACTGCCGAACGGTTTTAGATTCCATCTTTATATATATATCTCGTTTCTTTAAATACTTAAAATATTGAGGGGGTACATTCAATTTTAATGGAACCATTAAAACGATCACCAACTAAAAGTCTCCAAACAACCCATTTGCTCATAACATACAAGATTTATTTTCGCGCATCATTTTTTTAAGCACTTAAAGAAATAAAGAGTTAACTTTAAGAGAAGTTAAAAGGAATATTTTTATTAATAAATGTCAGACGAAATGATAGAAATAATGAGATTCTTTGGTCTAGACAACAAAGTGTCTTCACACAGCTTGACTCAAGAGTGTAAGCACAAATATATAACAAAAGATGATTATGAATTTTACGTCTGTATGACATGCCATGAAGAGCTGAGATACAATCCTCATAAACGTCCTCTAGATAGAAAGCAATTGTATTTGATGATGAAGATGCAACAGAGGAGTCAAAGCAGAGTGAAAAATCTTACTAAATGGTTAAATGGGTTTAATATACCCTTAGAAGATGTGATCTTGGTTGAATTCCTTACATTTATTCATAAATATGAAGAATTGTTTCCAGAGCGGAAAAACTTAATCAGCAAAGAATACATTTTATTTCATCTGTTGCGGAAAAGAGATTTTCAGGTACCGCTCAAGTTACCTAAAATGAAGAAAACGCTTGAGCAGAATGAAGAAATCTGTCGAACCGTCTTCGAAGCTTTAAACTGGACCCCAATAAGTGATGGTTGATCAATTTTTAATAGCCATGACAGCTATTAAAAATAAATTTATAGAAGATCGTTTTTATGGATCCAACTGGTCTCAGGATAGCCTACCCATTTTACTAGATATTTGTCCCCTTTCTTTCTGATTATTTTTTCAATCTTATACACGCTGTCTTTCTTATCATATTTTACCAGTTCATTATCATAGAAAGTACCTTTCACTTCTTCATCACTTAAGTCCTTTACCCTGTAGGTGATAGGGTCGGTCTTTAACACTTCGGAAATGATAAATACCTCTTCCGTGAAGATCGCTTGGTAACTTCTTCTGAAGGTGGACTTATATATTGATATTCTTACTTTATCCCCTACCTGAAATTTAGGTTTGCGTATGGTCTTTTCTTTAAACAGGTTACGATACACCTCTCCACTCTTTTCATCCAGACTGGCTTCCACAGGCGTCATCTTTATGCTTCTGTGGTATGAGTTGTTGTAATTCTTCACTAATTGATCTAGTGCGTCTATATATCTTTCAGTGTTATTTTGACATAAGTAGAGCTTTATTTTATTGCCTAGCGTGAGGTTAAACCTTTCAATCATTGCCGCTTTTATCTCAACATTTTCTGTTGTGAACCATTGGATATTTTTCTCTTTAAATAGCTCTTGAGTGGTATGGCCAACGAATTCCAGGCCTTTATCCGTCTGAATCCTTTCCGGAACCCGCTCTTTGAAGATCTTTTTAAATGCTTGAGTCACCTCGCTTGATGATTTGTCTTTAATAGGAATGGCCCATGCATATTTACTGAAGCAGTCAATAACTGTTAGTAGATATTTAGTTCCATCATTATGCTTACTCCTCGCAAATTTATAGACAAACATTAAATCTGCTTGCCATTGATCATCAATGTGTGAGACATAAGTTCTCCTTCTTTTAAACTTACTGATGAGTGGTTTATGCTTTGTGTAAACATCTTGTTGATGTAAAAAATCTGAGACTTTTTTTCGACTTAAACCTGTTTTTCTACTGAGTTCGTTTATGCCGCAATATCCAGTCTCTGGATCGTAATAAACTTTTTCGGGGTCCTCAGTTACCCCTTTAGTGGTAAAAAACGACTCTTTTTAGAACCACAATCCATGCAGATTCCTTTCATCATAGGTCTGCCGTTTTTTGAAGTAGCCTGAACTGCATCTTTAGTATCAGTGTGGGTTTTACATTTTAGGCAGTATATTTTTGAACCCATTCCAAATGTCTTCTTTGCTTTGATAATTGGCTTCACAACAGCTCTATCTAGCCTTTCCCGGAGAGTTGGATTGGGAATATCTTCAAGTTCTTTTATCATGTTTGTGTCACACACCTTGTTTCTTGTTTCGGTGTCTTTGTTTTTTAGGTAACATACATCATGTTTATATGCAGCTTCATCGACTCTATTAATGGGCTTACTCCATTCTTTATATGTTAAATCAGGGTTTAGTCTAGTTTTACCTTTGAGCAATTGAGTTCCTGGCCCTGTAAATTGGTGACCAGGTAGATGCATTTCAAACGGTAAATTATTGATTGCAGAGTTTATAACTCCTTTTCCTTTCTTCATTTATTTATATGTAAAAAATTATTTACTCACATACTCATAGCCATTCAGTTGAGTTTGTTTCATGTATTTTTCTCTGGGTAAGTAGACTGAATTATTGATAAAATCATCCTCTCTGCTGTACACCTCTTCTTCTGATAATGTGTTTGATTTGAATGAATTCAGCAGCTGCTTATAAAACTTGTAAGACTGCTTATACTCTTCATTCCTTTCGACGATATTCATGGACTTTTCGATAACTTCGACTATACCAGCACTTAAGCTCAGAGCGGCTAAGGGTACCATCGCAAAAGCGGATAAGCCCAATGAACTGCAAAGGAACTTTGTAATGGATAGTGAAATCTTTATCTTATGATAATGGTGGTAACTCTTTCTATACACGTAAATTTTCTTCCGTAAGTATTCTTCCATCTTTATTTATAGGGATGAAATATTTTTTCCGATATCTCAAGGCCGGATTCACTAAATCAAGCATAAAAAAATCATATGGTTGTTGCATGCACTTTTTGTACAATCGATTGAACTCTTCTTTCGTTAGATTGCCATCTACCTCCCTTATGATTTGTTGAATCTCCCTCTGTTGGAGGTTAAAAAATATCAAGTAGTTGCAATTTCTCCTAATAACAATAGGCGTTCTGTAATAGGATTGAGAGAGGTAAATGATTGAGGCATTCTTCTTCCTACCTCGGATGAAGAAATCTTCGATACTCTTCTGGTCTTTGTCTGTCACACAGTCATCAAAGACAACGACATTTTTACAAGATGGGTCCAGATCGTCCACTGTTATAAAGTCTTTTGTATCCGAGGAAAATAAGGTTCCTTTCTTGCCGTATTTATCAAATAACTCGAGCATAATTTTTTTCTTCTTTTTGGGATACTTTGCTAATATATCTTTAATATCCACACCATCAAACATTGTGTACTTTTCTTTGAGCTTAGTGTACTTGGGTTCAAACATGTCTTTAGCACAAATGAACAAGTTATCAAACTCAAGGTAATCATAAATGAAATTCAGTAATAAATTCGTTTTGCCTGTACCTGAAGCTCCAGCGATCAAAAGTCTGAAAGGGTGCTTCGGTAATAAATAATGTTGATTTGCATCGGCTAATTCTTCTGGTTCGGTATAATCTTCAATTGGAATCATCTTTATTTAATGTGAAACTTTTTTGCTTCAAGTAAAAAATAGTTTGCTTCCAGTAAAACCCTATTTGCTTCCAGTAAAAAATAATTTGCTTACTAATAAATGAATGCTTTACAAAAAGAGCGAAATAAGAGGCTAAGAGAAGAAGTTAAGAATGACTTGAAAGTGTTTAAGATTCAGGCGGAGATTAGAAAGAACAACGAACAAAATCTTGAACAAAAATTAGGTCTGCAGAGAACGTTGTCTGAATTTCACCAGCCTGTGACCGAGAAACTTCAACAACAAGATGTTACTAGAAAGGAGCATTTTAAGGCTATAAAAGATGCTGTTGATAAGATTCCTCTTGCGATTGAACCGCCTCCAGCGACTCCAGAGACTCCAGATATCTTCTATTTTGATAAAGATTTGGATATAGAGTATTTAGAGAAAAATAATTTTCCAAGTCCCTCAAAGTTGTACAATGAGTCCAAGGATGCTTTGCAGGAAGTTATCAATAGAGTAAAGAGTACTTACTTAAAATTGGCTCGTCAAAAAGGAAACGTTATGAGTCAGATTGCTCGAATGACCAAAAAGGATGAAGAAAGAGAAGATAAACTATTAACTAAAGCTGATTATTTAAGAGAACATATGATTACCTTAGAGGATTATCGAGAGCGGTTGAGGGACCTACAAAGAAAAGAAATATACCTCGGTAAAGGAGTGGAAGATAAACTGGAAATTTTGGCTAGATTCACCGATAAAATATGTAATGGATCCAAGAGTAAAAAATTGCACACTCAAGTCGTTGATTTACTGGATGCGTTATTAAGAGAAGGAACTCTAAACAACGAACAAGTAAAAGAATACTATAAAAATTTCTTATTAAATAAATGAGTAACTACGTCAAAACCAAAATACACTTAAGCGATCATCAGATTGCCAAATTAAAATCTGGATATCAGAAAGGAGAAGAAGTTTCTCTACAAATAGATAGGACAAAACCTTCTAACTATGACATGTACTTAACTCCAACACAAATAGCTCAAATCGGGAAGGGAAAGAGAATTACTATTAGCAAGACACAACTCAAGAAAACAGGTGGCTTTCTTCCCTTTCTAGCTCCATTTTTACCTGCATTAATTGCCGGAGCTAAGGCGTTGGCTTTAGGTGCCGCAAGTGGGGCAGCTGGATGGGGAGCAAAGAAAGCTTTGGATAAAATTTCCGGATCGGGTTGTGCTCAAAAAAAACCCCGTGGAAAGGGAGTCTATCAAAACTGGGAATATCCAACGAAGTAATTGAAGACAATATGAAGCAAGAAAAAGGGTTTAGGGGTGTCTTCACTTCGGATCTGTTACCTAAAAAGATGAGGCGCTTCGAGAACGGTATTATTAATTTGGACATAGCAACAGGACCTGGTACACACTGGGTATGTTACTATAACGACCCTAATAACAATTTCGTGGAGTACTTTGATCCTTTTGGAGAACATGTTTACAAAATTCCTACGAGTATTAAGAAATATCTGCAAAGTTCTGGGGAAAAAATAGGTTATAACTCAAGCTTTTTACAACACCCGGCCTCTGTCAAATGTGGTTACTTTTGTATGAAATATATTAGTGAAAGAAACAATGGTAAGTCCGTTGAAGATGTCTTGTATTCTTTTACCCAAGAACCTAGTGACCATAATGAAATAAATGTTCTCTATAAATAAATGGTGTTATTAATATTAGATTCGAAAAACTCTGAAAAGTCAGAAGACTTTACAATTGAATATTCCAGACCATTTAGGTTTAAGCAGATTGCTCTTCAGTCCTTTTCAATGTACGTTTCTTGGGATAATATCAAAGATGAGACCTTTTCATATTATGATGACCATCAGTGGTTAGAGCTGTCTCTACCGGATGGAAATTATACTGTTAAGGGGTTGAACCGTTACATGCTGAAATTTTTTGGGGATGATCCGCCAATTCTATTTGGTATAGTTGAGGAACGGCAAAGAATAGCCATCAAGTTAAAAGACGGGTATAAGATCGATTTAACAAAATGCAAAAACCTGCATAAACTGTTAGGTTTCGAACCTGAAATATATGAAGAGTCTGAACAAATTGGAAAGTATATTGCCGACTTATCTGGTGGGAATGATAACATTTATATACATTGCGATGTCGCGGAGGGAGCCTACATCAACGGCTTTCACTCCTCAAACGTAATCTATTCCTTTACGAATGTTAATCGTCCAGGCAGTCAAATCATAAAGTCATTTGAAAAACCTCTGTTCTTTCCTGTTCGGATGGAGAGTGTTCACAGAATCAGAATGAGAATAACGAATCATAGAGGTGATTTAATTCCCCTCAATAAGCAAGAAGTACAATACAATTTTATTGCCCTCTAAATAAAGAAATGAATAAGCATAGACTTCAAAGGAAGAGTAAGAAGATACAAGGGAGAGGGTTCTTTTCAGATGCCCTTATGTTAATGCAGCCAAGTGCATTAGAAGGTAAAGCCAAACAATTTGTCCATGATAAGTTGAATGAGATATTCTCAAAGAAGAAAAAACATGGTGCTGGACTGAAGTTTCTTTAGATTTGATTTAATAGCAGAATAGCTATTAAATTAAGAAGTGTCTCAAGAGTAACAAAAAAAATTGTTTTTATAATAAATGAACGAAATGAATAAAATATTTGATTTGAACAACACCGATTATTATTACGATGATGACATCGAAAGTCTCGAGTATAGGGAAGTGAGGCATGAAAATAGCGATAGTTCTACTGAAAATGCCACTTACCATTTCTTTATACAAGACACTAACTCCAATATCTTATATTCTAACGGATATTTACAGCAAAAGCTAAAAATTGTTAACAGTAATGGAACTGCAATAGCGGATGATAATGTAGCTCTCGTGAATGGAGGAGGTTTAATAAACGCTAACAGGTTTACATTAGGGAACACTGAAATCGAAACCAACATTAATTATTCTGCTCTCATGCGACATGTGTTAGGTCTGATTCACTTCACTCCGGACTATTCTACTTCGGAAGCTACCAATATGCTCTTCTACGTAGATACGTCAGATACAGCGGACAGAAAACCCTTGAAGTATGATGGGACTTTGGTTGACGCGACTAAAATAACTGAATTTTTTGAAAAATTAGGAACTAACGACGAGTTTAATCAAGGATTCAAAGAAAGATGCAAGCTTACTCAAAATAGCAAAATTGTCACTATATGGATACCATTAAAATACGTATTTGATTTCTTCAATGAATACAAAAAGGTCATTACAGGTTTCCAAGTCAAGTTTGAGTTTCAAAGAAATCACAGTCAGAATATGCTGTATACAGATGAGCAAAATAAGGACTACAAGGTAGTAGTGGAAGATTTATCACTTTGGCTTCCTTATGTTAGATTTAAGAATTCAGCTGCTGCAAAATTTAACGAACTAAGGTTATCGGATAAGCCTGTGGAAATAAACTGGAACCAACACAGCATTGTCAAGTCGAATATTTTCTTAAAGAATTCAAGCGGGTCTTACTCCATAAATGCTACTTCAGATGAAGTATTATCCTTGTACGTCATACCACAATACACTGAAAGATATGAAAATGCAAAACATAACAACATGTTATTCGACAACTTAGATATGACGGAATGTTGGCTGATGGTTAATAATGTAAGGGTTCCAACTGTAAGTTACATGATGGATTTTGAGAAAGGTGATTACAATCGGCTGTACACGGCTCTTTTGGAAGCTGGACTCAACACCATTAATTCAGAAACGGGATGCATGGTCAATTATTCCAATTTCGGTAAATTATACCCAATCATTTGCTTCAATCTAGCTCACCATGAAAATTATACAGACACGAACAACCTGACTATAGAGTTCAACTGGAGGTTGAGGAACAACACCACCAAAAATTATGTTTTCTACTTCATCTTACGAGAGCGCAAGAAATGTTACTTGAACATAAAGAACCAAGATATCACCATGATCAAAACATTAAAGTTATAAATGTAGTATCGTATTTTAATTTTAATAGTCGGAAGACTATTGAAATTAATTGTATTAAAATAAAGAAATGACAGCATATTATCCACTTTTTGAGGAAGAACTTAAAGAAGGACCTCCTGGTATTCCAGGAATAGGGTTTAAACTGACACACGATGGTAATTACGATATGGAAGAAAAGATATTGAGGAATGCTGCAGAACCTACGGAAAATAATGACGTCACAACAAAGACATATGTAGACAGATGTAGGAAGGGTTTGAAGTCATCCATTCTAGATTTATCCAATAAAAGTTTAATTCTTTCAGAAAATGATCAGCAGTACGACGCAAAAAGAAAAAGAATTAGCAATCTCTTAAATCCGGTTGAGCAGTCCGATTCTGCAACTAGGGATTATGTAGATACAGTGGTTGATCTGTTACAAAGCAAAAGTTTACTGCATTCACCTCGAGGAAATTTTGATGCGAAAGGTAAAACGATAAATAATGTAAAGGATCCCGAGTCTGAGAAAAATGTTGTGAATAGGCGATATTTTGAAAATAATGCGTTAACACTCCATGAAGGTGTTTATGACGCTAAAAACAGAGAGATTATAAATCTTGCAGATCCAAAAGCTGAGCATGATGGTGTCAATAAACATTATTTTGAAACTAATGCTTTGATTCTAAAAGATGATTGTTATGATGCTAACAATAAAATAGTGTCAAATGTCAAGGAGCCTGTAGAGGTAAACGATGTTGTTACTAAAAAATATCTTGATTATTACTGTATTCTATGGAATAAAATTAATAAAAATTATTATGCTCACAATCAAAGAATTTCAGGTGTGAAAAGACCTCAATATGATACAGATTGTGCTAATAAATACTATGTTGATACTAAGACATTCTGTGCTTCCACAGATCGAGGAGTAGAGTTTATAGGTAATGGTTTCAAAACTTTCCCGTTCAATACATTTACTTCAAAGCTTTTGGACTCAAACTTAAAGCTACCACATGAAATGTATATGAAGGTAACAATTTTCTTAGCCTGTGCCAACAGGAATGAGAAACCAAAGATACGATTAGAGAAAGGTAAAGAGCTCCTTCTCGATAAGGAAATACGTGTCAATGAAGAATCAATCATTTTATTTGTGTATGGGAAACAGAATGATGTTTTAACTTTATCAGTACTGACAGGAGGACAATGTAAGTTAAAACCCTATTTACACATCGAAAAGCTAGAATTTTTTTTAGCTCCATAAATAAATGGAAAAACTTAATTCTTTACATATTAGAACTTATAAAGAACTGGACCGAGAATACCTGATTTCTGATGTTGCGGTCCATACTGATAAAATTTTAATTCGTTTAGAGAATGGGTCACTTATTCACATACCTACAGGTACATTGAATACAGAGGAGATAGAATCATTAAAAAAGAGACAAATCAAAGCTATGAGTGTAGATAAGTACCTAATTTTTCGCATTTAAAGAAATGAAAATTTTTTCTTATATAATAAACGCAAAATGGAATTGTTAAATAAATTAAACGCACTCAGTTCATTTGAAGATGGAGCAGAAAGAAAGGCTTTCAAGAAAATGAGGGAACTCAACATCCATGAAAAATATCCTGTTACTGAAATTAAACAGATAACCACAAGATATGGAAATAGAATAGTTGTAGAATTGGCTAATTGTCTTGTATCTTTACCGCAAAGATGTGATAAAATGGCGTCAGATTATTTAAAACTCAATGATTTGAAACCTCTTTTCTTTGTGTATTTAGGAAGTAAAGATGTCGGGAAGTCTCAACCAGCGCAAATGTTTCAGTTCGAACAGTGATTTTAATGGTTTAAAAATCATTAAAATCTAAAGCAGTTTGTTCAATTTAGATAAAATATCACACCCCATTTTCCGAACATTTTTGTTCTTCTCTTCATGCAATATTTGATGCATTTGAATAACATATTTTAAAATTAAGGAATGAATTTCTTGATATTTATAAGTTTCTTCTTCTTCTATGCATAAGAATAACTTTTGACAAACTCTTGCTAAACTAGTCATTCTATAGTTCACATCCCCGTAAAGTGCTATCATATCACCGAATAAGTCGTATATATTTTCCATCTCTGTTTATTTACATACTAACGAGTTTTCTTTAAATGAATAAAAAGAGGAAGCGGTTCGAAAATGAGATCAGCTGCGGCCTTGAAAAAGAGAGCTCGAAAGAGAAACGTGTTTTCTTTTCTTTTTCCTGTTACGTCAATAGTTAAAAAAAAACCAACTGACGTAAGAGATTTTAATTCTAACTATCACTGGATGGCAGCACGAACTGGACTCGGAATCTGGTGTTGAAAATTTTTCGCCTCTTTTCGTTTTAATTTCTGAAGTGTTTTTGACGATATTTTTCGATCAGATAAATTGCAGTTTTTGATATTTTAAAGATTTTTCACATTCTAAGAGAGAAAGGACTTGTTTAAAGCTATATTTTAGCGTCTTTTTGACTTCGGTGACATGTATATATTAATTAGATGTTCTCTCTCTGTCGGGTACCCAGTAGCTCCGTGGCAAAGTCTAAGCTTAGCAACCGTGAGATCGCGGTTTCGATCCCCAGCCTCGGCTTGGTAGCAGCTTTCGCGAATAGTAATTTATGTAATGCTATTTGCGTTAAGCTCACTTATGGATCAACCACGGAGCGAAACATCAGTGGTGGGTTGAGACTTGTGGTCTCTATGTCCATTTAGATGTTGTGTTTGTGTTGTCTTGTGTTGTCCTTAATTGTATAAGTTGAGGCCCCGTTGCCGGGTCAGTGATACCGGAATTCCGGTTCTAGAATTCGTAAACAGCTGTTGGAACTGGACTTCTGGTATCACTGACCTGGTGGGCCGTTTTGCTATTTTTTTTAACGCTGCGAAAGATCTAAAAGTGAGTATAATGCCATTATTTTTTCACACAAAAAGGGGGTGCTCGCCGAAGGGGGTACCCTGCCGGGTCAGCGACTTTTGGCGTGCGGGATCAGTTTTTTTATGGTTGGCTCTGACCCCATTGTTCTTTAAAGGGGGTGGCGGTTTTTTAGACCATTGTTCTTAAAAAGTGGGTGGAAATTTAATGGGACTTTTTTACACCATTGTTTTTAAAAGTGGGCGGAAATTTTATGGGTGGGGTTGGAGGCCATTGTTTCTAAAAGGGTGTGGAAATTTAATGGAGGGGTTAGGGACCATTGTTTTTTGAAAAGGGGTTAGAATTTAATGGGTGGCTTTCACACCATTGTTTTTAAAAGTGGGTGGAAATTTAATGGAGGGGTTGGAGGCCATTGTTTCTAAAAGTGGGTGGAGATTTTATGGGTGGCGTTCACACCATTGCTCTTAAAAGTGGGCTGGAAATTTAATGGGGCGGGCTTATGGCCTAAAGGTCACTGCGCCAGCTCTCTCATAATCACACTACTTACGGGATTGGTCAAAGCCGTCAAGTTGGAAGGACAGAAGACAGTAACAGCAAACTGGTATACCACTAAATGTCTTCCACAAGAACTGAATGTTAGGGGACTAATGCTTCACCATAACAATGCATCTTCACATACAGCCGGATTATTAGTTGAATTTCTTAAACAAAAACAAATTAAAGTGATCGAACATCCACCGTATTCACATGTTCAAGCTATGTGCGACTTTTGGTTATTCTTTAATCTAAAAAAGGACTTTCTTGGACGTCATTTTCATTCAGAAGAAGATATTGATGTGGCTATAAATGCATTTTTTTCATCTATTCCAAGAAATGAATGGTTTGAGGCATTTAATCTGTGGAAAATTCGTCTACAAAAGTGCATTGTTGCTGGAGGAGACTACTTTGAACACACCTAAAATTTTGTAGGTATAACTTTAAAAACCTAGTTGTATCTCAAAAATTTCATAGTGATCCTCGTAGAAGCATCTTTTTAAAAAAACAGTTTCTTTTGGTCTTAGATCATCTGGAAATATCTAGTCCAAATAAACTCGGATTCATAAGAATAAATTCATATTTCATTACACGTTTCGATGGTGTACATGTGTTTTAAGGCACTGGAGTTAAATATTTTTAAATTGTCCTGTTTGCCGTCTTACATGAGCGTCCTTTTCACAGTGAGATAGATAGTAGAGTATCCATAGGGAATATTCTTTTCCACGCGTGGTCTTCGAATCTACGCAGATCATTGAAATGTTCAAAGTTGATTCCATGTGTTATCATATATTACATGGCAATTAGAGTCGATTTTTCTTTCGATATTATGCGTTCTGGCTTGACAATATTCCTCGTCAATCCTCCAGAAAATCTTCATTCAAATTCTTAAGACCCCAAAAGATTTCTTTGAACCAGATGTAAATCGTACTCATAGACGGTGTTACAAAATTTTAATGTCATTCTGTGTTAAATCTTGCTGAAGGTTCAAAAACGGAAATCTCTGTTAAAAAACGGAAGAGCTCTTTCTGATTTCATTGGCCCAGTCTCTTAACTTCGCCAAATGCATTGGAAACAACAGCAACAAAAATTTTAGTGACATTTTTTTATTGTGAGATTTGAAAAATATGTCGTTTTTTAACTTTTGGAAACCAGCGTATTTCCATATCAAAGTACAATGTGACGCCAAGGTATTAATATTATTTAAATGATAAATTGGATATCTCAAAAATCATTGAAAATAATAAACCGATCTTCACAAATAAGGATTATATATTTGTAGTCTTTATACACTGCCTGACAGAGAAAATGCAATACCATGAAGTTTTGGTCGTATAAATACACAATTTTCGGAGATTACGCAGCGGAGCATGTTATGCAAATAGTGTAAAATGCAAGTTTGTCATGTGATTATCGCGCCAGATAAAAAGGTATAGAAACGGCGTACAAACCAACAGTCTTATCTCTTTGCCGCTTAAGAAATCCAATATTTCGGGAAGTTCAAAGCTGCAGAAGACACGTGTGGATGAAGTGATGACTGGACGACGACATCGAAGACAGTTCCGGCAAATGAACGGTCTTGTGAGAAATCGAATTGCAGGCTTACGTACGGCTGGTTGGTCCTACCGTCGTATCGCTGTTGAAACCAGCCTAGGTGCATCAATTGTGTATATAATTCGAAACAGATGGGCTAATGAACAAAATTCTAATAGTCGCTTAAGACCAGGTTCATCTAGATGGACAACAGAACGGACGGATCGATGCATCCGAAGGGCATCTATGGCGGTCCCACAATCAACTTCTCTTGACATACTGTGCTATGTGCAGCCAGTTCTCATGCTCCAATATCTACGAGAACAGTTGCACGACGATTGGCTGAAAGTGGCTTGCACACATTCCGCCCTTTAGGAAGACTGCCATTAACGCCAATGCACCGTATTGAGAGATTGCGATGTTGTCGTCAACGAACCACTTGGACGACTGAATGGCAGAATATAGTGTTCAGTGACGAGTCTCGGTTCTGTTTGATTAATGGTAGTCACCGGGTGAAAGTCTGGAAACGTCGGGGAGATAGAGCCAATTCGACACTATTGTTTAACGCCACATCGCTCGTCAACGTGGAATAATGGTTTGGGGTAAAATCAGCTACAATAGCAGATCATCCCTAGTACGCATCCGAGGCACATTGACGTCATGACGGTACGTTGATGAGGTGTTGCAACCTGTTGCGCTACCTTACCTTCAGCAGCTGCAAGATAGTATTTTCCAGCAGGATAATGCAACCTCGCACACGGCACTAGTCAGCAGACAAGCCTTGCAGAATATCCAATTGCTTCCTTGGCCTGCGATGTCTCTTGATCTTTCCCCGATAGAGCATATCTGGGACGGGATTGGATGACATCAACTTTAAACCATATGAAATTCTAAGTTTATTTCACTCTGTTATAGTCTTATCTGAAATTACATATTTCCTTTAAACAAATTATTTATTTAATTTAAATTCACTCTTGCAGCAATCTATCATTACTTCATTTATTCCATATCAATGCACATCTTCTAAAAACTTTTTAATTTGTTTCATTTTATGATTTAATTTTATTGATAATTTAGCTATATCTACATAATAAATAAAAGATAAGGGAATTAATAAGCTGATTGATTTCTAATAAGGCATTACCATTTACACTGGAAATATTTGAGGCAAGTGAAAATCCCCCCCCCCTTCTCCCGCATGAGAGTTGCGGCAATGAAGAAATCCAAAAAAGTGCAAGTAAAACTAAAATTGCACAATTTTAGTTGTGCTTGCACTTTTCATTACTAAGCACAACAAGTCTAAAAGTTGCACAACTTGACTTTATAATGCATGAATGCGTTTGAATAAATGACAGACTTTACATTTAGACAAAACTGCCAGGTAACATCTTGGACCAAGCATTTGCATACAATGTGATGTAAAATAATATTAAAGATGGAGTTTTTGCAACAAAATACTGAAACACAATCTATTAGAAAGGGTTTCCTTCTATTAACACAAATTAATAAGCATTTCAATTCTCCCTATGTGGCCTCACCAAGACGGCCTAATGGTAAGTCTTCAGAGAAAGATCCTAGGTTCCATTCCAGTAACTATTGTACAATGAGAGATGGATGTTGCATTTTGAGTTCTGCATGTATCCCAGTTAAAGTGGGTGCTTGGGTGATTTCCAGGTTTCCAACATGTAAATGCGGCACGCTATTTAAGAGAAGTCCTCTGGGAAAGCAATTAAGTGGTGCACATCAAAATATTATAAAAGCCTTGGCTATTAGGCACTCCATAATGCTATATTAAAATCTACCATTTTAGCAAAAAAATTAACACAACTGATCATTTATAGACACCATAAAGAAACAGGAGAAATTACAAGAAATTTGCACTA